>SZYD01000169.1:0-49385 GCA_009363875.1 Mikania micrantha | reverse complement strand
CTAGCGTGGTAATCTTGAATTGTACTATTTGGGCCTGACAAGCCCCACCCATCACTCCTTGAAGGCCAACCCGACTGGAGGTCGGAATGGGTGCAATATTGACCAACACTTTGCCATTGTCTTGTGATGGACATGGAGGGAGGCACAACTGTCAGCTTCGGTACGAACCCGCATATAATATAACTGTATTGACTAGCTATCAATCGATACTGCATTGTAATGATATGTAAATCACAACTCTTACTTTAAACATTGGATGTTTATTGCTTATGAAAAACCTGTGCTCTCACCAACCTTTGTGTTGACCCTTTTACTCGCATGTTTTCTCAGGTAACTAAGGCACACACTCAAGGATAGGATGCTAAGCCGGAGTCTCATGCATCTAAATAGTGCTTTAGGCTTGAGAAACGTTATCATTTGTTTTGTTGTGTAGTGTTAAACAATTTAAATCGCTTCCGCACTATTGCTAAAGGTTGTTTTTGAAAACTGTTTTAGTTAACGCTTCCGCAAATTATGAATATTAACCTGTTTTGATACTTATACTTTACTTCCGCAACTCTGATTTTACAAAACTGTTTTATCCAAGTTATTGGATGTACGTATGCAACCGGACATGTAGGTCTCGCAACTGTGTGACCGGAGACTGCGATCCTCCAAGATCAGTCCAGTCGCGCCCCCTCGCACAGGCCGGGAAGGCCTGGGTGCAACAGTTTAAAGTAGTGTTGTACCTTCTGAACTTTGAGTAGAGCTCATGGCTGGAGCAATCTCAGTTTGTTCAGAAGAATTATTGTTATGATCACTTTCCAGGTGTATCTCTTCCTATTTTTCCAAGTTAGTATCTGTGGGATATACAAACGTTGGAAAATGTCCAGGTTGATACACCTTTAGAGGTGTGATCTTTATGGTTGGAATTTCATGAGGGAGAAAGGTGGGGATAGAGGTTCAGAAACAATTTCATTTATTTTACTATCAATCGGGGCATAGTCCTCTGGAGGACTAGTGTGATTGTACCTGATTCCAAACTTAGCCTTACTATGAACTTGCTTACCCAGAAGCATCTTGAATCCTTTACACGATTCAACCCACTTTTTACAGCTGACTTTAGTTTGAGCCAGTTCATCTCTACAAGTCGAATATTTTTCATTTTGCAAATCAAATAATGCTTGTAGGTTGGATTTTTCAGTTTTTAAGATAGAAATTTGACTATCTTTATTCTTTATTAATTTTTCTACTTCTGAATTTTTATTAGCTAGTAGTTGCTCCAACTCTTGGTTTTGTTGTTGAAGCAACATATTGGCTTTCTTTATTTTTGCAAAAGCATCAATGCACGCATCTGTGAACAGTTTTTCAAGGGTAGAAGAGGATAGCTGCGCATCAGAAGAGTCTGCTTCAGGTTGATCAGAAGGAGTGGAATCTTCACCAACAGCCATAAGAGCAAATTCTGTTGGCTCAGAAGTGATGAGGGCATAGCCTACATCTTCAGGCATGCTGCTCCAGTCTACATACTCTTGAGTGAAAAGAGCCGGTTGTCACACCCCGAGCCGGCGGGTTGGATCGACTTCCTCGTCGGGCAGAAGGTTCCCGGGGCGCGATATCGTGAGTGATAATTGGAATGATCAGATTGTTTACATTGCACATGATATATAAACAAGAAACTGCTAAGTAAAAATAGAATTACAAAGTTAAATTACATCAGTTAAGTTCATAATTTAACAATGTAAATATACTATCACATCATAATTCTTCTATCTTGTATCTGCATAAGATATACAAAATAAATCTGTAAATGATGCTTCAAAATATGCAGGTCCAAAAAGCTAGGTCCACTAACTGGTATCCTAGTCCAAAAAGAAGTAACTCCTTAGTTGACCTGTTCGTCACCTAAGAAGTCATGCAAAAATAAAGTCAACACATGGTTGGTGAGTTCATGTAGTTTTATAAAAATGAGTTTGAATAACCTGAATGACAACCTTAACCTCACCATTAACCACCTATACCATCCAGTTCAGTATGCTTATATATAGGGCATATGTAGGGTCGAACTTACCGCCCGCCCAGCCACCGTCCCACCACATACTAAACCACATGATATATTGTTCCTGGTGATAATTAAGCATTTCATTCCACTACCTTGATTCCATAACATATGATTCATAACATTTGATTACCCTGAAAATGTTTACCTTGATTCCCCGAAGTGACAACCTTAACCTCATCAACAACCACCTATGCTATCCAATCAAGTATGCTTATATATAGGGCATATGTAGGGGACAAGCCCCAGCCACTGTCCCACCACATACCGAACTGCTTAGCATATTGTTGTTAATGATAATTAAGCGTTTCACTCCATTCACCTTCAATTTAGATTCTGATTTCCATAAATAGATTTACCTTTGATCTCTTTAGTTCACCATGTATTCATGATTTCCCAAAAGCACTTGTAGAAATATAACATTAAATGTTTAATTAAACTATTAACTAAGCATTTAAATACAACTAAGACATGATGATTGGGCCTTATTTGACTCAACTAATTAGACTTAGTTGTTGGTGGTTGTCCATGTCGTAGCCTCTCACACGTGGCCCATATCAGGCATGACTCACAAGGAGTCTACCTGTGTGTGCCGGGACTTTAATAATGCCCATATCAGCTTGACCCATTGGTCTACTGTACATGCCGGGACTTTAAGGATATCCTTTGATTCTTGATCTTCTTTGATTCTCCTGATTTTGATTTGTTTAATAGTTTCCGTTATTGCCCATATAGCTTGACTACAAGAGTCTACTATTTATGCCGGGACTTTCCGTGTGTTACACGTGGTCTTGATTTCTATACAACTGACATCCACCTTAGTTAAGCAATTATGATTTCATTAGATTTTAATGATTTCATCTTTTCCATGATTCACACACGGTTATGATTTCCATGATTCACTTGATTCTCTTGATTCTGATCTTTTGATTTCCATCATTCCACAATGATTATAGATTCTTGATTAGGATCCTTAGTTTACTGATCACACACTGGATTTAGATTTCCATTGCATTTGATCTTTAGCTTTAGTTCTTTTGATTCCACTTGAATTTAGATTCTTGAATTTGAACTTGATGGACTAAGGGTTTGTTTAGAGTCTAGAATTAAAGTATTACTCATGAGAGTAATTAATTAACTTATTAATTAAGTCTGCATAGCAATTTCCTAGACAGGATTCTAGGAGTATAAACAACATATATAATAAGCAATAATAATGAATAAAAGCATTTACGTAAATCAATTTAAATAAAACAGTTTACGCATGCTTCTCAGCCCCGCGTTTGAAAACAAAAATGTTTAGAAAAGGGGAAATGAACTCACTTGTGTTGCTGTGCAAATGATATATCACAAAATGCGCGCTCGTTGCTGTAGCTTAGGTTTCTTCAGTTCCTGAGTTGTTTTAAAAGAATCGAATACGATAAGTATACATATTAGTCGTCGTAGCTAGGGTTTGGTCTCGGTGTGCAACTAAGTGTCCTACGTTGCTAATGTGATTCTAAGTTTTAATCTAACTAGCCTAACTTATTACCCATTGTTAACCTTTTTCCCTTAAATAAATCATTACTAGTTCTCAATTAACATGTTTTAAATTTAATTTACTTTAGCTAAAATATTAAATCACAATTATTTATTTTAACTTTAATAAAGTTCTCAAAACATTTTCTTTTATTAAAATATCATTACTTGAATTAAATTATTACTTAACATATGATGGGCTTAATTAAGCCCATTGGGCCCACCTTAGCACATTGTTAGTCTTTGATAGTCAAATGATTTCTTATCAACATATTGGGTCAACTAAATAGGTGTCAACCCCTCATGTTGAGTTGTTAGAGTGTTTCAAGAAAACCCTTGTTATAACAAGATAACTAATCCATGATTACATTAATTACCTTTTATCATTAGAATGATCTTAGTAGGCTTCCCATGCACTCACACTAATTTTCCCATGCATGGATTTCCTACCCATCTCATGCACACACACACACAAGTCATTCACCCATATATTTATCTCTTTTGATTTGCAAGACCAAGTATAGCATCAATCGTTTAGATATGATCATTATATGCGATTTCTTAGATTAGCCATCGCTAATTACTCATCTTAACGAATCCCATGCATGTACACGTATATAATTTCTCATGCACTTATCAGACCTAGAATCACCATCCTCTCGTCAATGGCTAGGGTTATCAGGCATGGGATCAGTGAACCTATAGGTGCAAGAGTAGGTTCGGCTAGCTAAAAGAGTGAATCCTAGGTTCGCTATTTTCACAAGGGTTAGGTTCGTGGTTGAGGGTTCCCTGACAACACATGGGTTCGGCTATGGCCACAGGTTCGGCTGCCAGGGGGGAAAGGTTCGGCCCAGAAGGTAGCTTCGGCTGTCCATGGTTCGTTCGAGAGGATAGGTTCGCAGATCCATGGGAGGTTCGTACCTGGGAGGTTTGTTGGTCAAAGGTTCGGGGTCCTCTTGTGGGTTCGTGGCTAAATTAATGAGTGAGCAGCATATGGGTTCGTTGGGAGAGAAGGTTCGCCACCCTAGGTTCGGCTATGCATCTTGAGGTTCGTCTGATCGGGACTTCACAAACCTGCATCATCTTTTTCGTGTAAATCAATTCTGGTTAGCTACGGTTCATTCGCATGACTCCCTCTCACTCAATAGCAGCTCGTTTAACAAAGAGTAACCCTAAACTAGCCTAACACTTACAGCCATGTGCTTACTATGTGTTTACACGAAAAACTGAAAATAAAACTACAAGTTTACCTCAAATTGTCGGCCCAAAGCTTGAAATAATCGTGGGTTCTTGTTCTCCTTGGTTTCACGAACGTTTTGAGCCAAAGATCTTGCAAAATGGTGAAGGATTGGAAGAGATATTGTAGAGAGAAGGTGGAGGTATTCTAGAGAGGGGAAGTGACGGAAATTTTGAGGTTGAATGGGTTGGTGGTGGTTGTTGGGGAATAAATGCATCATTTAATGTTTCAAGAATACCCGGGTTGTTCGTTTCCGCTCGGTTTCTCGTAAAGTGTAGGTTCTTCGTAGTTTTCGAAATTAAGCGACCCGATCTTTAAAATAAGGTTTATAAAATTATTTTAGGTTGTGATTCCTAATAAATTAACTAAATATCCTTTGTTTATTTTAAATTTTCAAAAATATTAAATTTATTGTTTAAAATCGAATCGTACAGTCGTCGCGCGTATTCGTTCGAATCGTCACCCGTACGAAAACGACGATAACTATACTTTTCAATATTGTTTTCTAATTGTCGGATATCATTCAGAACGTTAAACTTCCAGATTTATTCGTACAGATCGTCACCTATACGAATAATCCGTCGATTTAAGATTCACGTAACGACATCCGTGTTGTTTTGTTCTATAAAGCCTCATATACGTTTATACATAATAAAATCCTAACACATAATCACATGATGGTTCTGTAATGTCAGATAATTATCTGACTGATGAACCATGTTTTCTGAGTTTTGTTTCTCTGAATTGATTCTGAATTCACTGTTTGATTATACCCCCAATTTTCAACTAACGGAATCATACCGTTGGGACGTGACAAACCAGGATCTCAGATCATTAGACATAACGAAGACCTCTATATGATATTCAAACATACTTTGGTCTAAAACTGTAATATCAAAATTTCAATGTTTGCGGAAGCGTTTTAAAAACCAATAACAAAACATAATGGTTTTAAATTGTATAATACAATTCCAATAGTATTCAATGTATTAATTGAGCAAAGCTAAAAACACTTGAACTGAAATGTATGCATGAGACTCAATATCCTAGTCCCTGCTTGTCCTTGCTTGTGCCTTAGTGTCCTGAGAAAACATGTAAATCAAGTCAACACAAAGGTTGGTGCATACACAGGTTTAAGCATTCACAAATGTTAAAACCACAGTTTGAATATAAAGTTTACAGATAACATAATCACACGTGCATAGTCATGATAGCTAGTCATTTGTACTATTTACATAAGTGGTCGACACCGAAGCTGACGTTTGCCATGCTATAGCATGTTTTTGCCTTAACACTATTGTCTAGCACGAACAATAGTAATGTGTGTGTTTGGTCAGTCAAACACCTGCGCAGATCCCATCTACCAAGTGAGGTTTGTCAAACCCAATAGATCTATCTTCAACTACCACGCTTTGCGCTACGGCAAATTAAACGGTTTCGAAATGGAAGGCTTTGTAATGCTATGTTTGCACTTAATGTAAACAGCTAACTCATGCAAGTGATATGTATCTAAAAGCGTTTGTTGCACATGTTTTCTCCCCCAAAACAGTTAAAATAAGAAAGGGCCGTGTACGCACCTTTGATAGTTGCAGAATGATCAAACACACGTGAACTCGCGTAGAAAATCCTCTACGAAGAATCTGTGTTTAAACAATTTTGTTGTGTTATTCGAGTAGTCGTTTTATGCTTGAAATGGCATACGTGTCAACACACGTATGTTAAAGTGTTAGGAATACGCATACGTATATACGCGTGCTCTTGAAATCATTTAAATAAAATCAGGTATGATTTTATTTAAACAATCGTAATTATACGCGATTACGGTCCCGGTCTAAAATGTGAGTTTTATTATTCAAATACGTTAGGAATTAAATTCTGGTTCTAACGCACTTCGAACGAGTCGAATTGGATTTAAAACGGAGAAGTTATGGCTTAATCACTAAAATAACCCAAAAATATCAAAATGGGTGGGGGCCGGGTTCGAACCCGTGACCTCCCTCCCATGTTACACCTTCCTTACCATCTCCTCTACTTCTCATTTCGTTAACAAGATCCATTTCAAATTGTTTTAACCCAAACCAGTCGGGTTCCCCTTTGTTTTATCCTTAACCGAACCAAATGGTTCAATTGACACCAAATTCGATCACCTTTGAGCTTGAATCCATAGGGCTATGGTTCTGTGTATCTATACGAATTCACCCACCCTTTTAATTTGATAATCATCAACCCAAATCATAAAAAAAACGTATTTAAAGGTTCACATACGGTTTATCAAAATTCCTTGTTCAAATTGGTTAACTTCGTTGATGTTAAACTGAATAAACTTAGGGTTTTCATTTAAACCCATAATTCGAATCTCTCCATGGTGATTAATTCAAGTTCCAAGATCATTTGGATCAAAACCCCCAAAATCATTTACCCGTCCAATCCTATAACTAGAATTCATAAAATTCGATATCGTTTGATGAAATTAGCTTATGTTTTTCATCCCCCCCCCCCATTATTCCGAAACCTTCTGTGTATTTTAATTCGGTTACATGATCGGTCTGGAACGAAACCCCCAAATAGTTTTTGTTAAAGAACCCTAATAACCAAGTTCTTGTGATTCGATATTAGAATTTCAAATTAACATATGGTTAAACTTAGTCGGAATCATCTGAAACTGATGATAACAATTAATTGCATTTTCGAACTCTTTTGAATAGAAAACCCCAAATCGTTTTTAAGTTAGAACCCTAGAATTTAAAATCATAGCATTCGATATTACCAGACGAAATTGACTTAGGTTTAACCTTAGTCGGCCCTTTTAGGTGTTGTCTGAGTGATCACTTACTTGTTTCGATGCCCAATTGATGTATCTCGCTTTTTAGGTTGATATTCGGCCGACCTTCGATCCAATTTACACACCCAAGCTTCTGGAGTTCAATTGTTGCTTGAAGTCTCTTCTAAGTAGGCCGACTAGTGTATGTTAGAGTTCAATTTCGATGAATTGTGAACGGATTATAGGAATTTAGTACCAATTAGAAACGGTTTCAACATTATGAATGATTGAGTGATTAAATTCGGAAATTAATGATTTGATAACTGATACAAACCGTTCGAATTCATAAATATGGAGTTTATGGATGGTTAATTTAATTAATTGTGACATATACATGATAAATCCGAATTTTTCATGATTGCAACACTTGAATTTTGACTTTGGAAGTCAAGATTAATCATTTTATGAAATTCTAACATAATTTCATATAACTTAGGTGTTTATAAACTTGTTTTATTCAAATTAAATCCTTCAAATTTTATTTCATATAATTACGTCTTGTTTCTGCTAATTTCTGATTAACGGAATTTATCTGGAAATACCGAATTATCACCAATTAGCCACTTGAAACATTGTTGGGCTTTGATTAACCCAATTGGGCCTCTTAAATACAACCAGGCCTATCATAGACTCGTTGGGCCTACCTTGGGCCTACTTTGGCCTTATTTGGCCTACTTGGGCCTCAGTGGGCCTTCCTGGACTTTATTGGGCCTACACTAGCCTTATTGGGCCTTCCTTGGCCTTACTGGTCTGTGATCTAACCATTTTCAGTTAACAAGGTTAATCCGAAAAGTCAGATTGTCACAGAAATGATAACAATACATGATGTGAACATGACATAAAATGAAATGCATATAGTTTGTACCTGACTACTGTTCAAGTTACTGTAGAGATCACTGTTCCGGTGACGTTTCCGGCACTGATGTTACACCGGTTTTCTAGAAGATGAAGACTGGATAGCAGGGCCTGGTACATTTATTTGAGGAGGAGAAGGTGCAACAGTATGAAGTGGAGCATGAGTGAGCTGATACACGCTACCATTGGTAGCATGTACATACTGTACATTGGTAGAAGGTGAGTTTTGCACGATATGAGTTGTTTTTTTTCTTTTGAAAATGTGAAGAAGAAGAAGAAGAAGAACAAGAAAAAGGTGCGACAAAGGTATGTGAGTGTATGTTTGGGAAAGTCACATAAGGTGAAGAATTTGAGTTGGGATCATTTTTGCATTCCCTGGCAAAGTGTCCAGTGCCATGACACCTGTAGCATTGGACTTTAGCCTTATTTAGACCAATCCTAGTTTTCCCATGGATACTAGGAAATTTTCTTCCTATCCTCTTGTAGAACTTGTTAGTTCTCATGCTCAAGAGGGCAAGTTGATGAAGGATATCCATCTCTTCCAAGTCAACACTTGGAATCTGATGGAGATCATCCATGATAAAACACAGATGGTCAGAAATGAGAGAATGGTCATCACAAGAAGGAGAAGAGGTGATGCCAGTAGTTATGTCAATGTGCTCATCATAACCCTGATCATTGATCTCAGAGTTATGACTAAGAAGAGCAGTGTTCCTTTGAACATACTCTTCTGTTGATTTACCAGACTTTATTAGTTTTCTTTTCTGGTCAATCTCTCGCTCAAAGGTGAGCAATCTACCATGGAGTTGGGTAAGTGAGAGTTTGCCAAAGTCTGGCGAAGATCTCATGACTATGGAATAAGTTTCCCATTTATCAGGAAGAGATCTCAAGAATCGATTAAGAACAGAAATAGTGGGGTACACTTGACCAGCTAATTTTAGTTCACTTAAGAGAGAAGTGAACCTTTCAAATTACTGAGTCAGTGACTCATTATTTAGTTGGCAGAAAGTCTCATACTGTTGAGCCAATATCTCCCTTGTATTGGCCACAACATCATCGGTACCACCGAACTGCTCTTTTAGAGCATTCCACAAGTCCTTAGCGGACTCATGGTGAAGAAGACCAGAATAAATTTCATTCGGGAGGGCCATAGCCAGCTGAGCATGTGCATTGGCATCAAGCTCCAATTTTTGGAAGTCTTCTTCGATGTAGTCCTGAGGGTCCTTAGGGACATGGTCTCTGGTCTCTGTGTCCAAGACCATTGGTTTATGAGGTCCAAACTTCACAGACTTCCAACATCCAGTATGATTGTTGGACAAGAAGTGTAACATCCTTCTCTACCATATATTATATTGATGCCTTACCAAGATTGGTGGCTTAGTGGCAGAGCCGGTGTTATGAGGGTCTAAAGTGAATTTTTCTGCCATAGGTTTACAAACGATTATGAGCAAATCAAAGAGTGATGAGTTCTCAAGGTAGATTGTTAGAATGGTTTTCGAACACAACTTAGTTCAAAACCAAACACCTGCAGATTTTGAAAAGTAGAAAAACAGAAGAAGCAGAGCACAGAAAACTAAACACAAGATATCGAAGAGAGCTTTGAGTTTTAGTCTTGATGGTTAAACCAAGACTAAGGACAAGGCTTTGATACCAACTGTTGAAAACTCGAAGCGGCTGTTTAACCAGGAACAAAGACTTTAGACACACGGTCAAAGCTTTGGTATTAGCTCCCTCTGAAGTTTAACACTTAGTTATTTTCGTTGTTTAGTTTTTGCTAGAAAGAGAGAAGAACAGAATAATAGCACAAGGAATTTTGGGTGAAGTAATTCAATTTTCTCACGGAATTATGGGACTTAAATACCCAACATTCAGAGTTGCAAAACAAGAAATAATAAGACAAATAGCTGACACTGTAACATACACTGAATCATCAGAATAGTACAACTAATACAAAGTCAACAACAACGGAAACAAGAGTCTTCTGGTGTGTTCAGAATTCTTCAGTTCTTCCGAAGTTGAGATAGTTGTGTTGAGGCTCAGTGGTTATTCTTTCGGAAGGTGTTCATCGGAAGCTGATTGAACAATCAGTTATTTCGGAATCGGAGATTGTCTTCCAAATCATTAGATGTCTTCCGAAGCATTGATTTTCTTCCAAAGGGATCATGGTCAGCTAACTTCTTCCGATGTAGAGAAGATCTGCGGTAGTTCTTTTTGGTGAATCTTCCGCTGTTGATGTTCCGATGCTGAAGCAGTTCTTCAATCGGAAGAGAAGGTTTCCGGAAGAGAAGTATCCGCAGTTGGTCAATCCGTGGTTTTATTCATTTGTATGGCTTCAGTGGTTTTGCTCATCAGTCCTTATTTTCCAACAATGGTGTACATCTAGATGAGTGGGTTGTGCTCATATGAACTATTATGGTTAGTAGTATGTTTTGGAAATCATGATTGTACTCAAAAGAATATTATTAATGAAATGATATTTTGGATCTAGCATATGTGTATTTTAATTATGTTGCATACTAACTCAACATCTAACACCACTAACGACTAACCCGCTATCTATTTCATATAGAACTAACAAATGGCTGGAAGAGGAACCCTCACCCGAGCACACTAAAGACAGATTGGCACGGCGATTATCAAAATGATGGTTGACCAGTGGGTCAACAAAGCGATCGCTGAATATGAGCCAAGTCGGCTGAATAGTGAAACTAGTGGCACAAACAACGGTACAAACAATAACTTAAATACAAACAACTAAGTATAGTTAACACGATCACTAACACACAACGTTGACTACTAACAAACAAGATCTCATAGCAATGCAAATAAAGGGTGTTCATTCAAAACCTTCTTGAGTTGTCACCCACACTCATTCAATGGGATGGAAGGAGAAGTTGGGATGCTACGTTGGATTGAGAAGGCAGAATCAGTCTTCTTAATGTGTGACTGCGCTGAAGAGAACCGGGTAAAATTTGCAACCGGAACACTGGAGGGCCTGGCCCTCACCTGGTGGAACACTCACGTCCAGACAATTGGTCTGGAGGTCGCCAACTCTATCACCTAGGAGGACTTTACCCGAATGCTCCAAGAGGAGTATTGCCCAAGGAATGTGATTAAGAAGCTGGAGGAGGAATTTTGGGTACACAAAATGGTGGGCTCAGAGATCGAGCAATACTGCACACAAAATGCTCCAAGAGGAGTATTGCCCGGGAATGGTGACCCCCGAATACAAGAAGATCGAGCAGTTCATCAGTGGACTGCCCGAGCAAATCCAGAGCATGGTCACAGCTTCTGACCGAACTCTGATACAACCCACCATCCGACTGGCTCACAAACTCACCGATCAAGCGGTAGCATAAGGGAAACTACCCAAGAGGGGTGAACATCTGAAACTCCAAGACAACAACAAACGCAAGTGGGAGCCTATTCATCATCAATCACACTCCTCACATCAACCTCATCAAAGATCTGTACCAGCACGAGCATTCACAGCTACCCAACCCGATGGTAAAGGGAAGGGCGTGTATGAAGGGAAATACCCTCTACGCAACCGGTGTTCATACCATCACTTCGGGCAATGTGAGAGGTACCGTTGCCTTAAGTGCGGACAATATGGCCACATGGCCAGGGATTACAGAACCAAACTGCCAAATAACAACGACAACAACCCCAACCAAAACAACAATAACCAAAACACTCTCAAGGGGTGTTATGAATGTGGAAAGCCGGGGCACATGCGGAGGGATTGCCCACAACTAAAGAAAGACGAAGGAGGCGCGACGAAGGGTCGTGCATTTGTGATTGGCTCAGGGGAAGCCAAGGACGATCCAAACATCCTTACAGGTACGTTTCTTTTAAATAATGTCTATGCAAGTATATTATTTGATACCGGTGCCGATAGGAGTTTTGTGTCCAGTGAATTTTGCTAATTGTTTAATATTGTCCCAACACCACTAGACTATAAGTATATCGTAGAGTTAGCCGACGGCAAACTGATAGAGACACAACACATCTTTCGAGGATGCGTCATGGTTTTGGCGGATCACGAACTTGAAATCGATCTGATGCTGGTAACTCTCGGGAGCTTCGATGTGGTCGTTGGAATGGACTGGCTATCCACATACCAAGCTGAGATCGTGTGCAACGAGAAGATTGTACGAGTCACGTTGTCGAGTGGAGAACAGATCTCGATTCAGGGGGAATGGCGGGGAATACCGCTGAACATCATGTCCTGCATGAAGGCGAACAAGTACTTGCAGAAGGGGTACACTGCTATACTAGCCCTCATCACTGAACAACTGAAGAAGGAGAGGAAGATCGAGGACATCGCTGTAGTCCGCAACTTTCCTGAAGTTTTTCCCGAGGATCTACCTGGACTACCTCCGAAACGACAAATCGAGTTCCAGATAGACCTCATACCAGGAGCTGCACCGATCGCTAAAGCTCCATACCGACTAGCACCAACGGAAATGCAGGAGTTGTCTAACCAGTTGTAGGAATTGTTAGACAAAGGATTCATCAGACCGAGCTTCTCAACTTGGGGAGCACCGGTCTTATTTATGAAGAAGAAGGACAGATCATTCCGTATGTGTATTGACTAAATATAGCTGAACAAGGTGACGATCAAGAATCGATACCCGTTACCGCGAATAGACGCTTGGTTTGACCAATTGCAAGGGTCAAGCTACTATTCGAAGATCGATTTAAGATCGGGCTACCATTAACTGAGGATACAGGAAGGCAATATTCCTAAGACTGCCTTTAGGACCCGATACGAACACTACGAATTTTTGGTCATGCCCTTCGGACTGACCAATGCACCGGCGGTATTCATGGATCTCATGAATCGAGTGTGCAAACCTTATCTTGATAAATTCGTGATAGTGTTCATTGACGATATCCTGATCTACTCCAAGAATCAGGAGGAATATGCCGAACACCTAAGGCTTATCTTGGAATTGTTGAAGAACGAGCAACTATACGCGAAGCTTTCCAAATGTGACTTTTGGATTCGCGAAGTCCAATTTCTTGGACATGTGGTTAATGAGAAATGGATACATGTAGACCCAACCAAGATCGAATCCATCAAGAACTGGGAAACACCGAAGACTCCGACTGATGTGCGACAATTCATAGGATTGGCGGGATACTACTGACGATTCATCAAGGGATTCTCGAAGATCGCTCAGCCACTGACTTCACTGACACACAAGGACAAGAAGTTCGATTGGGGAGAAAAACAAGAGTCTGCTTTCAACTTGTTGAAGCAGAAATTATGCAGTGCACCGATCCTATCCCTACCGGAAGGATGTGATGACTTCGTGGTATACTGTGACGCTTCGAAACAAGGACTCGGTTGTGTGTTGATGCAATGCTAGAAGGTCATAGCATATGCATCATGACAATTAAAGGTTCACGAGAAGAAATATGCAACTCATGACCTAAAGTTGGGAGCCGTGGTGTTTGCCCTGAAAATTTGGCGACACTACCTGTACGGCACAAAGTGTACCATCTTTACCGATCATAAAAGCCTACAACACATCTTCGACCAGAAGGAGTTAAACATGAGGCAACGAAGATGGGTTGAACTCATTGGTGATTATGATTGTGCCATCAAGTACCACCCTGGTAAGGCGAACGTAGTAGCCGACGCGTTAAGCCAAAAAGAAACAACCAAACGCATACGTGTGCTACAACTCATGATCCATTCTGAGCTGCCACAACAGATCCGAAACGCTCAACAGGAAGCTCTGAAATTCGAGAACCTCACTCGCGAATCCCTGCGTGGCATGGATAAGCAATTAGAGGCGAAGTCTCACGGAGCATACTACTTTATGGATCAGATCTGGATTCCACACTACGGAGGACTGAGAGGCGTAGTGATGGATGAAGCACATAAGAGCCGATATTCAGTACATCCGGGCTCTGATAAAATGTACCATGACCTGATGACGAATTATTGGTGGCCGAACATTAAAGCAGAAATCGCAACTTACGTGAGTAAGTGTTTAACGTGCTCAAAGGTCAAGGTTGAGTACCAGAAGCTGTCAGGTCTACTCCAGCAACCTGAGATACCGATTTGGAAATGGGAGTAGATTTCCATGGACTTCATTACTAAGCTGCCTAAGACGACAAGTGGTTGAGATACCATCTGGGTGATTGTAGACCGATTGATGAAGTCTGCGCACTTCCTACCCATCAAGGAGGCTGACAAGTTAGATAAACTAGCTCGAATTTATCTAAAGGAAGTGGTTACTCGACATGGAGTACCAATCTTGATCATCTCTGACCGTGACAGTCGATTAACGTCGCATTTCTGGAAATCCTTGCATAAGGCATTGGGCACGGGATTGGACATGAGTACCGCTTACCACCCGCAGAACGATGGGCAAAGCGAGCGAACTATACAGACGTTGGAGGACATGCTCCGCGCATGTGTTATTGATTTTGGCAGCATCTGGGAGACTCACCTACCGTTAGTTGAGTTCTCATACAACAACAGCTATCACACGAGCATTCAAGCTCCACCATTCGAGGCACTTTACGGATGCAACTGCCGATTACCCATCTGTTGGGCGGAAGTTGGTGAAAGCAAACTGACTGGTTCCGAACTTGTGCATGAGACGACTGAGAAGATCGTGCAGATACGCAAACAAATGGCAGCAGCTCGGGACAGACAGAAAAGCTATGCCAACAAAAGGCGCAAGCCTTTGGAATTCCAGGTGGGAGATAGAGTGTTACTCAAGGTCTCGCCCTGGAAGGGAGTTATACGATTTGGGAAACGAGGGAAGTTAAATCCTCGTTACATTGGACCTTTCGAAATCACTAAACGAATAGGCCCCGTGGCCTATGAACTGAACTTGCCGAACGAGCTAAACAATGTACACAAAATGTTTCACGTATCGAACCTCAAGAAGTTCCTGTCTGATGAGACACATACGATCCCTCTTGAGGTGATTCAAATAGACGAACAACTGTATTCCATTGACGAACCGGTGGAAATTATGGACCGGAAATCAAGAAGCTTAAGCGTAGCAAAATACCAATAGTGAAAGTGCGATGGAATTCGCGACGAGGACCGGAATTCACGTGGGAACGTGAAGACCAGATGAAGAAGAAATATCCACACCTGTTCGTCGAACTGACAAACACTGACAACGCAAGCTGAATTTCGGGACGAAATTCTTTCTAACAGGGGGATGATGTGACACCCCGTAATTTCCAGGTCAGCTTCTATATTAATTAAATATTTATTTAACTGACACTTGCATACGTGGCACTATAATTAGTTTAATTAAGTGTGACACGTGACACGACAGTACAAACACAATTACACAACAGGATAATTCGAGGAATTATCGAAAAACCGCACACACGTGTCAGAAATCACGAATGTTGGTGAACGTCATACCAGTTAAGCGCAAGTGTATTGCACAAGTCAATTATGACTAACAATTGATGATTAGAGTTCAAACGATGTTAAAACAATGAGTTACAGTCGAGAAACGAACGAAAACGAGCCCGAATATGAAAAATGGGCCAACTGGGCTTGTCCGGATAGCCAGGCGATACGCCCAGACCCAACACACGACTTTAGGCAATACACGCGGGAAAGATATAACATTTGAGATTGTGGGCGTCCGCGCGGTACGCCTGGACTCGAAGCAGGCCGTCAGGCGATGCACCTGGGAGTCGGGACTGCAGAAAATCTTCTTGAACACCACAAAAATGATGGCTATCCTACCACCATCATTTCATTTGGTTTCAGATGCAAATTGCACGAGTTATATTCCCAAAACCCTCTGCTAACAGCCATTAGAACTCAAGAAAACCATTTGGAAGACATTGTTGAAGTACTTGGAGCTTGGAACTCTTAGGAAGCTTGAAGCAGGAGACTTGGGAAGCTTGAACACCATTCTCACCTTCTTGTCTCTGCAAAATCTTACTGTTAGAGCTGCTACAACATCATTTTGGCGTTACAAGGTCTTGAGAGGTAGTTCTAATGTTCATTTCACACATTCAACACACACAAACCCACATGTAAGGCTCAAAGCTTGCATGCACACTCTAGATCTTCACATGCATGAATTTATGATGATATGGATCTGGGTTTTATGTTGTTACTACTGAATTGATGATTTTGAATGATCCATGTGAGTTGTGATGATGATTTACAATGACATGTTTGAATACTAGTGGTTATTTGTTGATATCACTATGAAATATTTACTTTTAGTAACATGCATGCATAATCTAGCAAGTTTTATATGGTTTTGGATGATGATGAATGTTTGTTGATGATGTTTAGGGATATTAGCAAGATTCATTATGGTTGATATGGTCAAAATGGCATTATTTGAATGTGTTACTATTTTTAGTAACTTTTATATTGCAAAATGATGATAGATGTAAAGTTATGAGCATGCATGTTAATAATAGGATTATTGGTGACATATTATGATTAGGTTTGCATAAAAATGGACTAGAAATGTTAAAATGACCATTTGTTGAATATTTGGGCGTAGTTACTATTCTTAGTAACTTTATTTTTGTAAAACTATGTAAATGAATGATTTTGCGTAAAATGGTCACTTGAAATGACGTGACATTGTTAATAATGAAATTATTAACAAGTGTCATGGATTAGTTTGAATTGAATAATGTTTTAAGTAAAACTTACTAATTTTAGAAACTTTATTTTATGAATTCATGAAATGGCAATATAAGACTTGATTTATTTATGATAAATAGCTTAGAATGTTGCACTATGATTATTGTGTGAAAAGTGATGTGAATCTTGTCGTTAGATATGCTTAATATAGAAACTTTCCATTTTAGGAAACTTTAATAACTAAAAACGGTTTATATGTTCATTTGATCGTATGTGACAAGGTGCTATGTGTTAACATGATCACGAAGGAATAATAAGCATGTTAGAACCATTAAGACCATACATGTTGTGAACTTTCTAAAAATGGAAACTTACTATAAATAGTAAGTTGTCCATAAATGTGAATTATGTGTTTTACTCTCTATGTACACAATCACGAATGTTACACGAATTATAACCGACACAAGGTTCACCAACTGGTCGTTGACTTGACACGGTCAAACATGGTCAAGTATGGACCGACATGGACAAACATAACAACCGAGGGTTGTTGAGCACAAACACGAAACACGGTCACATACACGAACTCACAAACGCTATACGATATAGGTAGCCGGTGACCGACCCGCCTAAGGAATCAGAAGCATACGCTTACCTACGACTACTAAGGTGAGTTTACAGCCCCTCTTTAAACTCTTTGCAAACTTTCAAAATAGGGGGAGAATACTTCTTAATCGAGTCAAACATTATTACTTGTACAAACATTTGTGTATGCTGGTTTATTAGACAAACATTAAGTGTTGTATTGTAACAAAGTCTTCGCACAGTCTTAACGTTAATGTTTAAACAACAAGGTGAGTTTAGATAGATCTATTGGGTGTGACGAACCCCACGCGGCGCCAATACTGACCGGAGGTCGGGACGCGTGTAATCTTGACCCATCGCACCATTGTTATTACGAGACATGGCGGAGGCAAGAGCTAACAAGTCTAGTTCGGTATAGACACAACTGAAACTTGGAGCCTAGGGCTCAGAACTAACATTTGATAAATAACATGACACGTGACAAACATTTCTTTTGTATATTTATGTATATATCAAAACCTGTGAACTCACCAACCTATGTACACTTTTTTCTTAAACATGTATTCTCAGGTAACTTGCTTGCATGAAACAGGAATGCACATAAAGATTGAGCATAGGACTGACTGCATCCATATCATCTCTTTTGAAACAAACATTTTATTTCTTATGATTGTGTTACAAACAATGTAGTGTCTGCCACTTTCTTTTCCGCTACATTACAAACTACTTTATTTCCGCTGCTTATATAACTGAATTTCCACTGCAGTTGTTATTAAACTGTTTGAATTGTCAAATATGAGTTTGTTTAAACGCATATAGAGTTGTTCTATATGACCGAAAGTTGTGATTCTGGCCACGTCACACCCATGCTGACTGACACCGCATGTGGGAATTTGGGGGTGTGACACCCTCTCACTTGATTGCTGTCAAGAGACTCTTCGCTACCGCGTCGGGAATCCTCGTCTCGATTTATGGTATCCTAAGAACTCTGAGTTTAGTTTATTTTCTTACTTTGACAGTGATTTTGGTGGTTGAAACTTAGACAGGAAGTCAACCACAGATGGATGTCAGACTTAAGAGATTTCCTTGTCTCATGGCAATGCAAGAAGCAGACAACCGTCTCAACCTTGACTGCTGAAGATGATTATGTTGCTGCCTCCATTTGCTGTTCTTAGGTTATCTGGATGCAACAAAAGCTTCTCGATTACGGTTTGAACTTTCTTGACTCTCCTATATATTGTGATAATGAAGCCGCTCTACAGATCGTCAAGAATCTGGTACAACATTCCAAAACTAAACATATTGATATCCAGATTCACTTTATCCACGACTGTTTCGAACGGAAGTTGATCTATCTTGAAAAGGCCCACACAGATGATAATCTGGCGGATCTTTTCACAAAACCGTTCGACACATATCACTTCCACCATCTGCTTGCCTTTCTCAAACTAATAAGTTTTAATTAAAACAATTTTTGTAAATACTGTAAAATTTGTGTTTTGTTTTATTTTAATTTTTAGATCACAAATTTAGGGGGAGAATATTTAAGAAAACAACAAAAAGATTTTTCCTTTTTCAAAATTTAAGAAAAATACAAAAGATTTTATTTGGACAGTCAGGTGAAGTGGTTTAATAGGAAGTGAAATGATTTTTGTCACTCAGAAATTCACTACCTAAACATAATTTCTAAAAGAATAACAACTTTAGATAACTATAAATTACTAAGAAGTTAAAACACGTTTTCCTATCAAAAGATTGGACATGATCATTCAAAATATTAAACATATGTAAATAAGTGATAAGTACTAGAAAATCAGATAACCGGAAAGATGCAATAACTATTTGACTTTTTGTATAAATCTTTAAGTCAAAACAAGATTGTGTTTCGATAAAATTGAAATCGCTTTGAGAAAACCCGGGTATTTTCTATGTTTTTTGGAAACAAAGAGCGGGAAATACTTACTGAAGCATCCTCTGTTTTGCATAAGCAAAGACCTGGATGTGTGACGTTAAGACCAATGTGTCTGCAGATCAGTAAAATGAAAGGTGCCAATGAGCACAAAGATGATAGAACCCCTTCTTGTTCTTAACTCTAATCTGATAGATCTGTTCTTTTCTCTTCTCACATTAAACTCTGTCAAAAAGTTTTAAGTTCGTTGAAACACAATCAAATTTTGAAACAAAAGATTTCGCAGAATTGATAAGTTGCATGTACATCTGGTTTAACCATCTAATTGCCCATAAACTTCCCAAAAGGATTTTCAGAAAAATCGTTAGAAAATTTTTGATCATAAGTCTTGTTTTTTGAATTATGGATCAACGAGTAGAAATCATTGGTAGGGTATAATTAGTTTAAGGTTGGGTTTCTATAAGAAATTATGTCACGGTGGTTTAATTTCTGATACAGATTTGATCCCACAAAATTGGCCCAACTCAACTTTGAACTCGTCCAAAGTTGTTGAGTTTATTTTATTTTATTTTATTAAGTTAGAAATTATTAAATATTATATATATACTCGAAAATGGGTATTCGAAATCTCGAACACAATTTAGGGTACTCGAAGTTCTTCTATAAATGTTTCGAACAGTTTCAATTTCGAGTACCATATTCGTTCGTGTACCGACTTTCTCTCTCTAAGCGATCCGAATTTCTATACTTGATATCGAAATTCCACTCTAACCACCTTGTAGATTATACTTAGACGAACCTAGGTATAGATTTTCATAGGATTTTGACAGTAGAATAAAAAGTTATCGAACAAAAATCGATTTCGAGTGCTATGGTTCGTAAACCGAAGGAATCTTGGTCAAAGTACCTCGAAATACTCAAAATTGGAAATCGATCCTTTGATATATTGGTCGCCTCCCAAATCCGAGCATTTAGAGGACAAATTGGAGTTCTAAGAAGCAAAATTGAAGGAGATATAGAGGATTTTCAGTTCTCGAAATCTGAATTTCGAGTATACCATTTCGAGAACAAAATTTCGTGTACATATTTTCGAGAACCAGACTTCGTGTACACATTTTCGAGAACCAAGTTTCATTTACATATTTTCGAGTACTGACCTCACTTCGTGTACTCTCTCAATTTTGAGAACTCCTCAGATTTCGAACACTTGGGCTTTTCGTGAACTCCAATTTGACTTTGACTTTCAAATTTGATTTGACCTTTGACCCCTTTGACTTTTAAGTTTGACTTTTAACTTTAATATTTCTTTTGATTTTGACTTTTAATTTATTTAATCTTTAACTAACTTAGCTCGTTTTTGTTTCAGATGGCTGAGCTAAGGTTCATGCAGAATCACAATATGTCTGCCTATCTTGGTGATCCTCCGGAGAAGCACACGATGTACAAAAGCATGGTGGACGGATTGATACTCTCACCAGTAAACTACGCTATTATGGAGCATCCACTGATCAACTCCCCATTTATCCATGACTTCTGGAAATCCATTACAGAGAGGACTGACGCTAATGGGAACGTTAGTCTGATTGGCAAGGTGCATGGACAACCTATGATCATAACAGACCAGATCATCAGTAAATGTATTCAGTTTGGAGACAAAGACACAGATCCCATCGAGCTTGATCAGAAGCTGATCCAGAGCACCGTATTTAGGATGTGGCACGAGGGTCTTTACCCTCCTACAGAGAAGAAGCTACTTCACCCATACTAGAGATACCTGGCTCACATTGTCACCCAATGCCTCTCAGGACGTAAGGGAGGATATGATGTACTAAACCAGACTCTCAGCTCGTGCATGGTGGGGATTGCATTGGGTCTCGATTTCAACTATTCGAAGATGATATTCCGAGACATGCACGCTAATATCAAAGGAAAAAGAAAGGAAAGATTCTTAGCATTCCCTTTCATTCAGATTATCATCAACAAGAGGCATCCGAATCTCATCCAAAGGATGAAGGTAGATATATTCTCCTATATGACCATGAATAAGATGGGAAAGAAGCAATATGCTGGTGCTCGCCTCCTGAAAAGTTCGGGAGATTATCTGCGGGTTTGGATGAGGAAGCTGATGAACAGGGTACTCCAACTGCTATTGTTGCTGATGAGCATGACCGTCCTCCCGTAGGAACAACTACTGAAGCTAGTAAAGATGTAGAGGATTCATCATCATCAGGCGAAGAAGAGCTGATCAGAGAGCCTGAGCCTATGATTCCTCCACTATCTCGGGCAGAGCAGGAGGAGATTCAAGATACCGATTACATCCCATCTCCCGAATCATATCCCAAGAAGAAGAGACTAAAGATGATGTCCAAGCGGGCAAGGGATTCGAGGCTCAAGAAGAAGCCAGCCGGACCTCCTCAAACACAGCCACCACCACCACCACCAAAGCCTCAGCAACCTCCATCAAAGCCAAAACTAGCCCCTCAATCTAAACCACCCACAAAACCAGCCGCATCCACCCAAAACACCATTCCACCACATACATCCACCCAAACCACCATTCCACCACATACAGCCACCCAAACCAAACCACTATCTCCTCCGCCTACACACATCTCACCACCACATTCCCCTACTCCCATCAACTTCTCTGAACCACCACCATCACCACCCAAAGCCAAGAAGGATAAAGGAAAAGCACCAATGGAAACACCATCACCTTACTTGCCTGATCAGGTGCTGGTTGATATAGTATGGCCGCAGGAGAGAGTATTCCTCGTTGAACAAGACTCAGCAACCAAAGACAGCGTCATCAAGAATATGCAAGATGGAATGCCTAGAGTATGTGATCTCATCAACAAGAATCAAAACTTAATCGAGCATCTAAAGAAAGAGAATTCAGAGTTGTGTCAGGAGATTGAAGCTCTTAAAGGAGCTAAACCTGCAGACAATGAAGAAAAGGATAATGATGATCAAGAAGACAAGAAGAAGAAATATGATGAAAATGATGATGAGGAAGATAAGGAAAAGAAAGACGACGAAGACGACGATGATACTAGCAAGGATGTTGGTCAAGGCACAAGCTCCTCAATCCAAAAGGATGATGAGCCAGCAAAACATGACCAAGGATGTGATGCATCCGGCAACCCGTAATCCTCAGAGAAGCCTCTAGACATATATGATGATTTATTTGAGTATCTTCCTGAGAAATTTATGTTTGAGGGCATTAGTGATGAACTAAAGGATGCAGGTCTGGGAGACCTTATTACTAACGTCAAAATGAACTCAGTATTTGATGTTGTTTGTGCAAAGGAAAGGGAAGAGATTGCCGAGTCTTCTGCGGGAGCATCCAAAGAAGAAGAATCTGAAAACATTATACTTGGCAACGTCTCCACAGATCCCTACATCAACTATTTGTATGCTCACAAATACGTCAACTCACAAGGACAGGAAGTCGCATCACTGGGCAAAATGATAGACACCTGGTTCGACAAACAGAGTGATTGGACTCCTGCTCCTCCTGAAGTACAACAGTCTTGGATGGGTGAAGAATCAGCTGAACAGAATGATGTTACTTGGACTTCCAGCGCTCGTGACTTATTTGTTGTGCGTAATGAAAGATCAAATGTCACTTGCTGGATGTACGACAAAGACAAACAGTTGTATCTTGTGAAGAGGAGGAATGGAAACCTGGAGTACTTCAAATGGCCACAATATTTCTATTCGATGCCAAAGTTTGACATCCGAAGCATCAATAACGCCGTATTATACAACCCATCCAAGTACAGTTAGGCTTAGCTATTCGCCAAGTTCATCAAGGACCAGTGTGACAAAGATTTGCCAACCATGAAGACTGCCAAAGGGAAGCGATTTTTCTCGTAATGCATACTAGATCCAGTAAAGAACGAGCCATGGATCTACTACAAGTACCCTCCTCCAGGTACAGAGTGTAACCTTTATGATTTTCATAACTAAATTCAAATTTTAATTGTGTCAAAGTGTTATAAACTAAAGTTATAGGATGTTTATTTATTGTTATCATCATCATTATTATTTTTTAAATATATACATATCAATTTATATACAAGGATAAATATATAAATATATTTTCTAACATAATTTCAATAAGTCTCAAGGTAAAACATTTTGAATCATATATGTAAACTTGTTATTTATATATACATATATATATATATATATATATATATATATATATATATCTTTACTATTATATAATGAGTTTTGGTGAGATGAAAATTAATTGTCTTAAATTTAAGAAAAACACAACTTTACAAGCTTGTGGTACAACCAATCTAAGCCTCATTTCACACCAGCATTTGTTTAAACGTTGAATCCTATTTGAAACCCTGATCCTGCTTTCCATCTCCCCCAGACTTGCTATTCTATTCTCGGCATCCACTCTCCAAACGAGGAAATCGTTCGATTGAGGAGAACTACAGGTACAAGTCTTTTACCAGATCTTGTTCTAATCCTACGCCTCTCAACATGAAAGAAGCAATACTTTTCGTCTAGGGTTTTCACCCCTTCTGTTTGTTACCATAATCAGTAGCAAAATCCGTGGCTTCATTGCTTCTCTACGAGGACAATAACCGGGCATACGAAAGAGGTAGGCATCAATTCTTGGATTCTTCGCTTCTGAATCATAGAGGAAGTATGAGGTATTCTTCAATTCTTGGCTCCACATTCAAAATTTGAAATTGCAAATTTGTTCTTTAAATCTATTCTCCCCCGCATTTGAAATCGCAGACAACAATTAGAAAAACCACTGGTCTTCAAAGTTCCATCTTAGACAACAATTAGAAACACCACGATGCCTTACAAATTATTAACCTAATTTCTTATTTGGAAGGTATGTTACGGTTTAATATGTATGTATATTGTAGGTTATATTCTAAATTTCTTATTTGGTAGGTTATATTATAAATTTTAGTTTCATGTTGCAGGTTGTTTGATTTCAGTTTTTGGCTGAAGAAGTATGTTCAACTACAGCCAACTGTAGAAGGACGAAACCTGTGAACGGTTCCTTTAATCAAATTGATGTTTTATGTTTTAAAAACTCCATGTAACAGGTTGTTGCTCTGATCCATTTTCTTTAGAATGGGTCTTTTTGGGCTGTATATGTGTGTGTGTGTGTGGTTAAATACATTAATTTGGGTTGTATAGGTTCTCGGTAGATCTATTCTGTCAAGTATATTAATGTACTTCAATGATATTTTTTGTAGTTAAATCAAAGCATCAACTAAAGCTACTCAATCGTTCCCATGTTTTAGTGAGTCAAAACATAGTATTTTATGTTCTGATTCAACATATTTTCATGATTATTGTATGGTTTTCAACTTTTTTATGACAATAGATTGAAATGGCAACAATGTGTTTTGTAAGAGCTGGGACCTGATGTGGGAGCATTAGCCAAAGCTTCTGGTCTGATAGCAATTGGTTATCAAATGCAGGAAGTTTATCTTAAAGGTTTTGCACGTAATGTTAACAAAGCAGCAGAATTGTTAGAATCTATTGGGAAGCTTGAATCTGTTGCATCTTGTTTTTGTGATTTGGGGGACTTTAAAAGAGCACGTACCATCTTTTTCGTGATTATTGTTTGGTTTTCTGCTGTGACCCGTTCTACCTCACTACTAACCCATATTAACTCACTGACCTGTATTGCAATTAGTTCCAACGCGAATTATTTTTTTGACAGGAGATTTAGGGATTTGAAATCGGATGAACTGCATGGTAAACACTACTAGATTTAGGGATTTGAAATGTATACATTGTGAGAATCAACCCATGTTAATGTGATATAAAAAAAGCATTCATTATTTTTTGACAGGAGATGAAAATGGTTGTTGCAAGAGCAACAAGATTGCCAATCTTCATTTGCTAAGGAAAGGTGCATTTCAATTTTACTTCTCAAGTCCCTTCTATAGCTTGCAAACAAATTTCACATTACTTTTTAAGATTTGGATATTTTACAATCTAATCTTTGTTGCATATAATTATTCGGTCTTTTCTTTCTCCAATACATGTTTACAGTACATATGAAGAATTGAGACATGCTCCTGTCAGCACGTTAAACCACAGACATGCTCTCAAATGGTATGTTTTTTTGTAGTAATAAAATTCTTCCTTTTTGTTGATTCAAGTTCATTTGTGAACAATTTCTAGGGCTTTTTTTTGTGGTTGATTAGAGGTAAAAAATGATGGATAAAGAATTAAGTTGCATAATGTTACGAAATTTAAGCAACTTAGTGTATGTGTGTATGTATGTTCTGTATGTATGTATGTTCAGTATGTTTTCTAACTCATTGGGTGTATGTATGTTTTTGAGTTAGCTTTATTGAGTTTTCACAAATTATGTATTTTGTTTGTGCCATTTTTGATAGATTTACAAGATATTCTTCCTGATATTCCCAACCATCTGGATATTTTTAAATATTCTAAATGATCTATTAATGTATCAATCTTGGCAAGTTAATTTTGGATGTATCAATTCTGGTTATGATCCATCTATAGGTTGAACGACTCAACTTTTGTATGAACCTAAAGTTGCATATGGATGTTATATTTCAATCTAACTTACCTTTGACATTATTTGATTAGAATTGATCCACATCTTTGTTTTAAATAGTATTTTTTTAATGTTTAAAATTACAAGTTGTATAATTAATTGCTGCATTGGGTGATGATTCTAAAATTTTAAAGTTGTTAATGATGCAGGCATGTTTTCTTGGATTTAATTGGCCCGAATATCTTTTTCGTTTTGGCTCAGTACTCGTGTGAACCTCTTGTTATAAAAGTGCCAATTTTTTAGGTGTTTCCTTCCATGATATGTGGTTATTAAAGAGTGAGTTTTTAGCAAAAGGTTTATAATCGGTTTAACGGGTCAACTCTTGTATGAACCTAACGTTGCAATTTGGATGCTATGTTTCAATCCGACTTACCTTTGACCTTATTTGGTTAGAATTTCTTGGTTCATATATTTGTTTTAACTAATAGTATTCCTTTTGAATGTTTATTATTACAGGTTGTATATTAATTGCTTTATGGAGTGATGGTGCTGCAAGTGTAAAAGCTGTTAATGTTGTAGACATGGCTTGTAGAGCTTATGTCAAATTTGACAGGGTAGGTTGGTGCAGATTTTCTTTGAACAATTTTTTCCTTTTTTTTTTTGTATTTGAATCCTGGTGCAAATTTGGTACATTTTTGGTTGCAGGGTGCTCAAAAAGTTGCTAAATTTAGCTTCGCAAATTCTTCATTGCAATTGAGATTCTTTTCTTAATTTAAGTTTCATTACACTATTACTTTTTAGTTCACTTGTAGGATGTTGACTAAGTCTTTTTCTTATTAACATAGGCCATTTGTGTTCTGAAATATCAAAAGCTTTCTTCAATTACAGTGTAAATGTCCCCATTGAATTTCTTGGCTATGTGTATAATGCGTGAGTTATAAGCCATTATGGGATGTGTTTTAAATTTAGTTATTAGTATTGACTTATTCTAATCAAATGTGCATGCTCTGCTAAAGTACTGGTTAAGGTGCACACAAAAAACATATTTGGGTTCGAAATTTTGGTTACTTTGGTTAAAATATTTATTGATGCATATTTATAGAAAAAAATTTAAAATCTTAACTTTGAAACCAAATTTACAAATATGACAAAGATAGGTTTTAAACTTAAACTAACTTTTTTTTCTCTGTTTTTACACATGCAATTTGGTCATGATAAGAAACTAGCAGACACGTTATACAATATATCACGAGATGATTGATAAAGTAACAACAAACATATTGTTGCATATTTTTGTTGCCGCCGCTGCATCGCGCGGGTTTCCGACTAGTATATATATATATATATATATATATATATATATATATCTATCTGTGTGTATGTATATGCATATACAATTAAAGTTAATTTAATAAAAAAAATGATAATAATAAAATAATTAAAGATTTTTAATTTACATAACAACATATGAATAATCAAATTTTATGAAACTTGTTATAGATAATAACTTTAATGTTATAATATACACTTAGTTTAAAAATTAAGTAAGGTTTTATAAAGTTTATTAAAAACTTTAAAACTTTTTATAATTTTAACTTATTCTACATAAAATAACAAGCAAGGAAGTTTGAGGGAACAATATGGTTAATAAACAAAACTGACTTTATTTTAAAGAAAGTTAAGCTGGTTAGTTAGAAATCCTAGAACCACAAGGACTGAACCGTGTTCTCTTGCAAAGTCGATCAAAACGAAATCATTTACTCATATTGTTAACGGTAATACGTTTATCACATTAAAGCAATTGTAACCGAGTAATTAATTACATTGAACATCATCTTGATGACCAAAAACCATAACCGAATGTTTCATGCAAAACGGAAGCTTGTAATCGATTAATACATAAGCCAATAATCAAATTTATCATTGAGGATCTTCTGCGACATCAATCTAAAACTATTAAAAAAAGAATAGCATTCCAGAGCGCGCTCTATAAAACTCCAGATCGAGTTCAAGAATACGCAAGGTTACGGGTTACAACAAAAACCTGTCAATTTTAAAGCTAAACAGGTGAGTTTGAACATCAACCTACTTGGTTTAACCATAGGAACAATAGCCCTATGGTTAATCAGACTCACGAACAACCTAAAGTCCCAATTTGATCGGAGATTGAATCTAGGGTTCATAGGATTTTGGGGAAGAACACGTATCTTTGTATAACTCTAATTAGAATCAAAGTTCTTCAACGAAACCACCACAGCCAGGCGGTAAGGCGCCCCGACTGTGGCTGGGTGGGCGCAGGTTCGTATCCGGGCGAGAGCCGTGTTTTTATATTAAACTCAATTTTTTTTCTCTCTTTTCTTTTATTTTTCTATTCAAATCAACTCCAAAAATTCTAAAAAAATTCATAAAAATCATAAATAATATTTTAAACATTCTGTAAAAAGTTTTAGATTTATTCAGATTATATTTTTACTATTTTGCTATTTAAATTGTATATAAATAGTTTTAAATACATTAAAAATACTAAACATTTTAAAATATTCTGAAAATTTTACAGAAATTATTTTTGATAATCACAAACATTCTGGAAAATTTTGAGGAATTATTGGACCTTATTTTTATAAAAATAATATTTAAAGTTTTAAAATAAACTGTAAAAGACAGATTATTTACAAAAATAATTTTAAAATATTATTTTTAATATCTTGAAATCATTTTAGGATAATATAATCAGTTTTATTTATTGAATAATTATTTAAAAATAAAATTCTATTTAAATGTTATTAAAGGAATAATCATGTTATAAATATATTTAGTTAATTATATATTATTGTAAATTCTTATATATTTTTACATAATCATTCATTTATCAAAACTATTAGATTAATTTTATTTAAATAAAAAATTTGGTATTAATAATCATTTATAATAGTTTTCAAGTATTATCAAACTTTGTTCATTCATCATTTATAAATAAAACATTATGGTTAGTCTTGAATTCTAAGTCATATTCAAACAAACATAGGATTATTGAGGAGTGTGGATTCATAAGAACATATCACAAGCATTATTTGAAATTAACCAAGCAAACAAGTGAGTTTATCACATCTTCCCTCTTTTACTCTTTTGTAATCTTTTGGGATGTTACACATGTTTGTATTCAAACATTATTAGAACTTTAGAAATCATTCAGCCATGATGCAAGCTTTAGATCTAATTAGAGTTTGTGTTAATTGCTATGTGTGATACTTGTTGTGATTATTTGTTATTGCCAGTCAAGCAAGCAATAGTATTTAGTAACCTAATATGTGTTAGATACCATATTCGCAATTGCTTTTGTCATTGTGTTAAAAAGGTGAAAAATACATTTAGCAAACTTGTTGAAATACAAATGTTAGTTCATTTGTATTAATGCCTGTTTGGACACAAGCATTGGGATTATTAATTATTCTTATCAAACTTGTTATTATTCGTACTTTTAATACATGCTAGTTATATTTATGTTTGCATCTTTTATATATATGTATATCAAATGTATGTGATACTCACCAACTATGCAAACAGTTGATCAAAACTCTATTTTACATGTGTAACATGTTATAGCTTTTGGATGAAGATCATGTAGGGATTTTGAGACCTAGCTTAACATTAAACAAGATATTGAATTTTAATTTCATGATGTAATAAATTGATGTTCAATTTTAATGACATTTATGTTTAATTTAAGTGGGATGTTTAAATAGTGAAACTTACAAATAGTACCATGAGCTTTTGGACAATTACACATTGCACCTCGATGTTTTCCGCCGTCGATTGGGGTGTGACATAGAGACGGTCGTCCCAGTGTCAACCAGAGTCCCAGACAAAACACTCAAGAACTTCGACTTCTGGTATTTTGACGAGAAGACACATTCTGCCACTATTATGAAGACAAAGGGTGACATCTATGATATAGACATCATTGTGGACCCCATGGACCTACTAAAGTTTGGTAAAGAAGATATGCAGAAGCTCCATGACACTTCGATCAATGTCTATGTAGGATGGGACGAGGAATCACAACCATTCACTCGGGTTGTTGCTTTTGCCATGGAACTCAAGCTATATGCTGGTGCAGGTCCTCATTCAGTCACACTTCCTATTGGTTGACTTCATCAGTCTAGGGGGAGTTTGTAGAGCCTATTCTAGAGACAAAGACTGACAAATTCAACCCGTAACCTGATGAAGACCAAGTTTTTGATCATTTTCGTGAACTTACTTTCGTGTAGTTTTGATTTTTGAGTACTCGAACCATTTTCGTGTATAGAGGTTCGAGTACTCCTAGGAATCGTATAAATAGACGTATTTTGTACTGCCCTAGGGTTGGATCCCCGAGGCGTTGCTCTCTAGACGTATTGAGGCAGTGTTCTTGTAAGTTCACGAATATATACAAATTTTTTATTTTTCTACTTCTTCTCGTGATTCTAACTTGGATTCCGCACTCGTTGGAGTCATTTGGTGTGGATTGGAGTCATAAAGCTCAAGTCTTGATCGAGATCTAGACTTACAATATTTATTTTATAAGATGTATCAGAATGTATATAAAATTATTAAAAAAACTTTATGTATTTATTTACTTAAATATAGTTATTTACAAATAATATATATAAGTTATATACATTATTGTTAAAATCATATTTATATATTTCTATTAAAAATGGTAGGATTTTGTTGATACATATTTTGGGTGTTCGCTGCTGGTCGAATAACATATATTAGTATTTGTTGAATTGTATACACTTGTATGTATTTGTATGTTGTTACACTAGGAACTGAGTCATTCGCTGGGGCATATGCGAATGTATTTATTGTGTATGGGTTTATTCATACTAATGGGCATACGAATGGCTCCATTCGTACGAATGGTGTGCAGCCCTATATATATATATATATATATATCAGTTCTCAGTGTCTGGAAAGTTAAGGTTTTGAGTGTTCTTAGGTTTTTGAGCAGAGAGGGGGAGAGATCACGCTCGATCTCTCCCCTACAATGACTATGTTCTTTTATATGTATGGATTCAATCATGTAATCATTCGTTTATTCAATATACCATTGATTTGATTCATATTCGTCACGTGTTCTCGCCTTAAACCTTCCGTCCATCACATAAATCGTCGGTCCTAAACGTTTTTTTTTCAGATTTAACTAAAAAAAATTATGTGAAAACATAATTTAAAAATGAATTTTTAAATGAAATTATAATCAAAATAATTAAAAAGGGTTCAAAAACTGGCCTGACCTGGTTTCGAACCCGCGACCTTAAACCCGGATGTCACAAGCTCTACCAGTTGGTCTAGAGCCTTGAGAACGAGTTTAGTCTGGTTTAATTTTTTTTAAGATGTCTCGCACCTGGTTCCCCCCAAAACCGCTTGAATCCGAAAAAAACCCTAGCTTGGTTCTTGATCTAATTCATTCGATATAGAACCCAATTGCTGTAAAAACCATGGGGCTTTCATTTGTGATCAAAAACCGCATGTATTGGTGTAAGAAAAACTGACCTTAGCTTGCGATTCAATAGGTTCCGAGTTAAAGAAAGAGATGAGTGTATCGAGAGTTTCTAGGTCTACTTCTCGTCGATTAAGAGTTCATGTGGGCTTATACTTCGTACACACAAGTTCGAGAGGTTCTGAGGATGGTTATGCTTAGGTTAATTCGATATTTCTACATGTTTGGTTAGGATTTGAATCCGATTCGTTTGTTCGTATTCATGGAAACGATTTACGTGTCTATCAGTTATTAATGGCCTTAATTATTGATTTCCAACGATTTCGCATCAAGATCTTTGCCTAAATCGTGAATTGATTAGCTGTAAAATGAATGGAAATGATCGATAGATGGAATGGGTCACAAACAGGTCGAAATAAGAACCATGGATTGTCCAGCTGGTATACGGGTGGAACGGAGATTAACTTTGAGGTGTTGACGTTTTTAGTCCCTCCCCTTTTCCTCTTTAATATCAGTTTAACTTTTGATAGATTTTACCCCTCAACTTTTATAAAAACCCTATTTTCTTAATTTCTTATAAAAATAAAATTTTATTTAAACTCCATAACTAATTTAAATTAGTTATATTTTTATAAAAATTTATCTTAATGTTATACAAAAAATTTAAAACATAGTTATTTGTATTATTTACTTAAGTTTTTGAAATTTAATTACAGTTAATAAAAGTTTGTAAACATTTTATTTAAATAAGATATATATATTGATATATTTCTATAGACTTTTATTGAAATTTCATAGTTTAAAATTTATTTGTTTAAGTTATTTATTTATAAATAAATTTTAAATCTTAAAAGCTTTATTATAAATCTATAAGCTTTAATAATATGTTTTTTGTTTAAACATTTTTTCATACATACATACATATGTATGTATATATTATTAAATTACCTTTTTATTTGTTTTTCTCATGTGTGTATACTCTTATAAACTAAAGTTTCAAATGACGTCATAAGTCGTTTATTAAACATAATCTTTTATTACAAATTACGCAAATGTTACAGCTTATACTGACAGTGATTACGGAGGTTGCAATATTAGCAAAAAGTCAACATTTGGAGGTTGTCAATTTCTTGGCTCTAGAATTGTTTCGTGGCAATGTACGAAACAAACTTGGGTTTCAATATCTACAGCAGAAGCAAAATACATCGCTACCTCTAGTTTCTATGGTCAAGTTATTTGGATTCAGAACCAAATGAAAGACTATAGAGTAGAATTCTCTAACACTCCTATACAAGTAGACAACTCTAGTGCAATTTCCACTAAAAACAATCTGGTCAACCTGTCACACCCCCTGCGCCGCGTGCAGAATACACCGCGCGCTGACGAACAATGGTTGAATCATGTACAAGTATTGAAAGAAGAACAACCACAATGCATTACTAGTTTCATAATGTTAGACATTTGTTTAATTACAAGCATTCTAATTATCTACCAAAAGAATGACAACTAACAAACCCCAAAAATATTGTTTACAAAATAAGACTTTGACAAGACAATTAAACAATCAAGATTAAGTGATTTTATAATCCATCTGAGCTTGTTTCTTCAACTTGTTCTATCTTAGTATGGTCTCCTTAGTTGTTCTTGACATGTTCTAAACCTGATTACCTGAAACACGTGAAAAGTAACTGTTAACTGCAAAAGTAGTTGGTGAGAACAAAAGGTTTAACAGTTGAAAATATGAATCTGCAGTGGTAAACATATGAATAAAACATTTGTATAAACAAGTCATGGATAATTGCAACACAAACTATCATCAAGTAAGAATAACGTGTGCAAACAGTCAAAAGACTATTTACTAGAATGCTAACATATAATCAAGTCCCAAATTACATTTGGAGTCAGAAAAGTAGTCAGCAACGCATTTAACACGAGCAGCACTAACGAGTTTACTCGGAAGGCAACTCCGTGTTGACGTAACCTGGTCAATATGACCTATGCTGGTAAAGTTAATTAGCAGCAAATTCATATTACCGTAACACATCCAATCTGTAGTTAGGGTTTAAAACATATTTAAACACTAACCACAGCCTTGGCGTAACCAAAACGTGTCCCGCTTTCCCTTGTTGTGATCACCCAGTACTAACGTTAAGAAATTAAGAATAATATTGAATGAAAGTTTCTTGATCTGTATAAGCTTGTTCACAATGATGAACACCATGACATTATGTTATTATTAAGATTGAATAAACGTTTAACTTGATTGAATACTTGATTTGAAACCATGATTGAATCCCTTGTTTTGAAAACCATTGTTTGAATACCTTGAGTTGAAAAGCTTTGATTGAATCTCATGAATGAAAACCTTTTTCGAAAACCCTTGATTGAATACTCTGAATAGTGTCCTTGAATAATAACAAGGTTTGACACGTAATATTTATTTGAAAACACAATTTTATAGTAAAAAAGTTTATAAAACTTAATCTTTATTAATGTTTAAAATTTATTAAACCATTTTGTGTAAAACAGTTGTAAAACAGTTTAGAAAACCTTTTATAAAACCTTTGAGTGGAAAAGTGTTTAACAGTTGATAAATCCTTTAAAACAGATGATGAATCCTTTAGAATATTTGATAAATCCTTTAGAATAATAGCAAAGTAAACCCTTGATTGTTGCAAAAGTGAATTGAATAATGTATATGATATGTTTTAGTATAAAGATTGTTTGGTCACGTGTTCCACCCCAAAACAGTTGTAAAACAGTAAAAGAAGGGCTAATGTTCTCACCTGACAGCAGTAGACTCTGATCCTGTACAAGTAGCAAGCAACAAGATCTCTAATTGATTCCTATATCGTTGTAATTATACATATAATATAAGATTTATAATTGTATTGACGTTGATTTATTGCATGATGTTATCTTGTTAATGAACTTCCATTGTCCAACTTGTTCTTATGTTTTCGAATGTTTGACTATCTTGAAAAGTATGCTGAACCCTTGAATGATAATTGAATGTATGTAAATGTATGTGTCATGTTACCTAATGCTGAACACTTGTCATGCACTTAGGTAACATGTGTTTATGTATTGAATGCTCCTTGTTATCCCTATGAGTTTATTGAAAAGGTTTGTGAGTTTAAGCCTTGATGATCATGAGATGATGTTACACAAGAGTTATGTTATACCTGAGCTAATCTTGACAACTTTTCATAATCATCTAGGATCGGGTGAGAGTTATCCCACCTTCATAAATTCCTTTGTCTTTGTTCTAGATTAGAATTACTTGATTGGGACTTAGGATGGTTATTGACAGCCCATGGTTTACATAGGTGTCGAGACTATCAAGTTCAAATCCATACATGAAGAGGACTCATCGATATTAAGAGTATCGATGGTCTCTCTTAAATCCGTCGATCTTATAGTCCCTCCAACGTTCATATTCCATGTTTCTTTGTTCTAAACCCCTTGGACTAACTAAATTTAGACTATGTTAATGAATTAAGATAGTTTGACATGGTTGCATGGCTGTTAATGTCAAAAAAATGTCTGATTGATACTAAGTTCATGCCCATTGATAGTAATAGTATCGATGGGACTTGGGTCTCAAATGCAGCCTTCGATATTACCAGCTTCGACAGGCCTTTCAGTCGATTTCACTTGGACCAATTTCCCCTAAGTGTTGAATGGCTTTCCTAGTCAAAAGGAGGTTCAACACAATAACAGGATCGCTGAAAAGATAATGACCAACTGGTTGGTGCCCATCGATACTAAGAGTATCGATGGGATGCAATATCAATGGCCCTATCTTCGACACTGCTAAAGTCGGCCTGCTTCAGCTCTCTTTCGACTTGGACAACACTAATCATGTTAGTTTTGAAGATTTTAGATCAATATTAGGTCGTCGGAGGTAGCTTGTATCGACCAAAGTTCTAGGCTCAACCCACTATAACCCATCGATATTGTAATATTGATGGCTTGTAATATCAATGGGATCCTCCCTTCGATTCTGTTAAGGTCGACAGCATCGAACCCAGGTGTTTGGAGATCATCAATCCAGGCACAGCAGGTCGTGAAATGGTCCCCCATACATGCCAAGATTTCCTCTTTTGATCATCCAAAACTGAAACCATCGATACTATCATTGTGAGCCGATCTTTGATCAATACTAGTTTCAATGACTTGCTTCCCATGTTTCAGACCTTAAATCCTTTAAACAACCATTTCCCAAAATTTTCTAAAGGGTTTTGGGTTCTGGCTGTCGAGTTTAAAGAGCTGGCTCATGATTTTGAAATGAAGAAGATGATGAATAGTGTAAAACCCTACAGTACCGTACCTTCTCTCTAAGATTCCAGCCAACTTAGCTCGAATTAGCCCCGATCCTTTGAACTAAAAGCTTTCTCTCGTCGAGAAGATCACTTTAATATATTATTTGCTTGATTTGACGAAGAAACGAAGGAGTTATGGTCAAATTTGTGGAGGTTTTCTAGTGGAAAAATGGTGGACGAATTTTTCTATAGAGAGATGAGGGCTGCAATTAAATGAGGAATATGGGGGAAATAAGGGTTTCTATACCCCGAGTGGTTCCCCGCGTGTTCGGTCTCGCTCGGTGTTGGTTTCGCTTATTTTTACGTACGAGTTGTTACGATTTTGTAAATGAATATTTTAGATTGGAAATTAGATTTCTTGGATTGTTTTTTATGAGTTTCAAAATTGTTAAACGTAAAATATAATATTTTACTTATTTTTACTGTTCGATCGTTATCAAACCGTTTAATGAATATAGTTACGTGTATACCCGTAATCATATACGTTTTTGGTCGTTTTACGTATTTATTGATGTTTACTCGTAATTATAAGTTCGACATTAATATCATTACGAATCATCACCCATAGTTATACCGAGTCTCGCTTACGCATTATGTTTTGTTTAAATGATTTGTTTGTCATACTATTCGTCATAACACCACGCACTAACACTATCCTATTACACCGAACGCAGTATATATATATATATATATATATAGGGCATACGTAGAGTTCAGCTACCTGCCTTGTCAGCCGTCAGCCCTCCACTGTTTCGATATAATACAATATTGTTCTTGCCTAGCGTAATCGACTGTAAATAAATAATATATACTTGTTCTTAAACTAAACAAACTCCTATCACACACAAACACAAACATGAACACATGAATCACATTGATATATTGAATACGAATCACACTGGCAGATAGACTAACATGTACACATTTTCCTCTCCTGATCTATGTCTACCGTGACTTGATGTACAGATGTTGCAGTCTCTCCTAGTTAAGGGAATTTCGTCCTGAAATTAACTAGCGAAAGATACTGTAAAAAGTTGAGGGTACTTGAGTTTCATCTGGTCTTCACGTTCCCAGGTGAACTTCGCACCACATTTGCCTTCCCATCGTAGCTTTACGATGGGGATACGGCTAGGTTTTAGTTTCTTGACTCCATGATCCATGATCTCAATTGGACGTTTTATGAATTGCATGTTGTTTTGAATCTGAATGTCTTCTAATGGAATCTGAACATTATGATCAGCCAAAAATTTCTTAAGATTCGACACATGAAATGTATCGTGAACATTGCTTAGCTCCACTGGAAGTTTGAGTTTGTAGGCTACGGGACCATACCTTTCCAGGATCTCAAAAGGTCCAACGTACCTTGGTGCAAGTTTCCCTTTCTTCCCGAATCGGACAACTCCTTTCCAGGGAGAAACTTTGAGTAAGACTCGGTCACCGACTTGAAACTCAAACGGTTTCTGACGTCGATCAGTATACCTCTTCTGCCGATCTCGTGCGGCCTTAAGCCTTGTTTGAATGATTGTGATATTGTCGGTTGTTTCTTGAATGAGTTCAGGTCCTACGACCTGAGAGTCACCAACCTCGGTCCAGCAGACCGGTGATCGGCACTTCCTACCATATAAAGCTTCAAACTGTGAGCATTGAATACTTTTCTGGAAGCTGTTGTTGTACAAAAATTCGATAAGTGGAAGGTGAGTATCCCAACTCTCCCCAAAATCAATCACACAAGAACGAAGCATGTCCTCGAGTGTTTGGATAGTCCTCTTGCTTTGGCCGTCTGTTTGGGGATGATACGTCGTGCTAATATTAACACGGTTTCCCAAATCCTTTTGCAAAGATTGCCAAAAGCGAGAAGTGAAATGACTATCACATTCATATATGATTGACATTGGAGTACCGTGACGCGCGATGATTTTGTTGATGTACAAAGTGGATAACTTCTCCATTTTGTAATACTCTCGGATTGGGAGAAAATGAGCAGATTTGGTGAGTCGATCAACGATCACCCAATTAGAATCGCAACCTCACGAGTTCTCGGCAAATTAGTTATGAAATCCATGGAAATTTGCTCCCATTTCCATTTAGAAATTTCAGGTTGCTGCAGAAGTCCCGAGGGCTTCTGATGTTCTGCCTTGACTTTGAACACGTTAAGCACTTCCCTACGTATAATGCTATGTCTTTCTTCATTCCAAGCCACCAATAAGATGTTCTCAAGTCCTGATACATCTTGTCGGCACCGGATGAACTGAGTATCGCGACTTATGAGCCTCATCACAGATGAGCATGCGCAATTTGTCTGACTTTGGAATCCACATACGTCCGTTGAAGTATAGAATCCCATCAGATCGAGGTTCTAACGTACCTTCAACTCTGCAGTCTAACTCCACCTTCAGCTGATTCTTGATCACCACCTGTTGTTGTGCATTACGAATGAGTTCCTTCAGGTTTGGTTGAGTGTTGATATCCATGGCTCTAACCCGTATAGGCTTGATTGGTTCCTTGCGACTAAGAGCATCCGCCACAACTTTGGCTTTACCCAGATGGTAACGAATCTCATAGTCGTAATCAGTTAGAAGCTCAACCCAACGTCCTTGCCTCATGTTGAGCTCTTTCTGATCAAGAATGTGATGCAGGCACTTGTGGTCCGTATAGATGACACATTTAGTTCCGTAAAGTTAGTGTCTCCAAATCTTAAGTGCAAAGACCACCGGCCCTAACTCAAGATCATGAGTAGTGTAATTATTCTCATGAACCTTAAGCTGTCTTGAAGCATACGCAATCACCTTGTCTCGTTGCATAAGTACACAACCGAGACTAAGGTTTGAAGCATCTCAGTAGAAAATGAAATCATCATTGCCTTATGGAAAGCTAAGGATAGGGGAGTTGCATAACTTCTGTTTAAGAAGTTGAAATGCATCTTCTTGTTTCTGTCCCCATATAAACGCCTGACTTTTCTGGGTCAAAGTGGTAAGTGGCAAGGCTATTTTTGAAAAGTTCGCGATGAACCTTCGATAATAACCTGCCATACCCAAAAACAAACGAATCTATGTTGGAGTGGATGGGGTAGTCCAGTTCTTAATTGCCTCTATCATTGCTGGATCTACGTGTATCCCATCCCTATTGATAACATGACCTAAAAAATGAACTTCCTATAGCCAAAATTCACATTTAGAGAATTTGGCATAAAGTTGTTCAGCTCTTAGTAGTTCTAAGACCTTCCTCAAATGTTCTTCATGTTCTTGCTTCGACTTAGAATAAATCAGTATATCATCAATGAAGACGATAACAAACTGATCTAAGTACGACCTACAGACTCGATTCATCAAGTCCATGAACACTACCGGTGCGTTGGTTAGCCCGAAAGGCATAACCACGAACTGTAGGGTCCATAACAAGTCCTAAACGTCTTCTTTGGTATATCCTCATCGTTTACTCTCAATTGATGAAACCTAGATCGTAGATCAATCTTACAGAAACAAGTCGCTCCCTGTAATTGATCAAACAAATCATCGATCCTGGGCAAAGGATATCTATTCTTGATTGTCAACTTGTTCAACTCACGATAGTCGATGCACATACGAAACGAATCGTCTTTCTTCTTGATAAAGAGAACCGGAGCTCCCCATGGTGATAGCTCGGTCGGATGAACCCTTTGTCTAGAAGTTCTAGAAGTTGACTAGACAGTTCTTGGGTCTCAGACGTTGCTAATCGATACGGTGACTTCGCCACTGGGTTTGCTCCAGGGACGAGATCGATTCTAAACTCCTCTTGTCGGACTGGTGGTAGTCCAGGAAAGTCTTCTGGAAACACCTTCGGATAATCTATGATGCTTGGTACATCTTTCACCATCTTCTTCTCAGGCTTCTTCTCCACTACATGTGCCAGCAAGGCACATTATTTCTTCTTCAGGTACTTCTGAGCCTTGATACATGACACGATCTTCATACTATTAATATTATCATTCAATTGTAATATGGGCAAGTGCACATACATCAACTAACATACAACAGTTAACTTGTTAGTATACTCCTCATATGATGATGTACGATGTTTCATAAGATTTCCACCACCAAACCTACACATTGACACTTTCCCGATATACCGAAGATAGCTTATATATAGGGCATACGTAGGGCCAAGCTAACTGCCAGCCCAGCCGCCAACCCACCACCGCTTCGATATACCACGATCGTGTCCTTGCTAGCATTTGGCAACACGATTGTATTGATTCCCAAGTATGTTCCATTGATTAAGAATCCCATGATCTGGATCAACTGAACTATGATTGAATCTATGGTTGGATTATGATTGAATTATCTGTGCACATACTAACAATTGTTAACATGTAGAACTAAATCATACGTGTGCTCTACACTTTTCCTGTTAACCTATGTTAGTAAGTACTAAGCATGTAATCACTTAAGACTACACATAAAGATTGTTCCTATGATTGATTCACACACAAAATGGTTGACTCATCTATGGTTGATTAACACAATGATTGATTCACTTATGATTGATTCATCTATGATTGATTCACACACTTGATTGATTCACACATGGTTGATTCATCTATGATTGATTCACACAATGATTGTATCTCAAATGATTGTATCTCATATGGTTGACTAATGTTCAATGATCCCAGTTGCTCCGAGATCTTCACTTCAAACACTCACGCCGAACCCCCCTGTCATACTGAAGTTAGTTTATATATAGGGCATATGTAGGGTCAAGCCCAGCCACCAGCCCACCACCACTTCAGTATGTCAGAGCTAGGCCGCCGTTTATATTTGAAGCTAGGATCCCAACTCTTGATTGATTATGATTGATTCATGATTGTCTCTTGTACTATGAATATGATTATGATTGTGTAAACCGTGGTTCTTGATCTACTTGAAATCAAAACCTTTGGTTTTAGTATATGTGTCCTGGAATAATTATCCTAGGTTCCCAATACCTACAATAATGAGTATAATGATTCCCTGGTGTGAACTTCAACTAAAGAATACTGTTACACAGATTCTAAATTATGAAGTCCTAATGATTATGAGAACATGATGAGAATTTCAGATCAAGAATACCAAGAATACAAATCCTTGCCTCTGAAATCCTTTGATGAATATGTGTAACATCTGTGCCGGAATCGTTACTGGAACAGTAAGTTGCACAGTAGATTGCACAGTAACTCAAGTACAACTATGTGAACTAGGTCGATACTATTGACACTTGATGCTAAACACAAACTATTATACCATGTTTCTGAAATCCTGATTTAGACCTTATGGTTTAAACAGTCAGAAACACATCAGACGACACTGAACAGGTACACATATGCTCGATTTGATGCTATTAGGTATAAACGTATGCGAGAATAAACAGAACAAAACCATAACAGTTGTTGTTACAGAATGCTAAACCGACGAACTATTCGTATAGGTGAAGATCTGTACGAATAAATATGAAAGTTTAACAATCTGAAATGATGACTGAACAGTAGAAAACAAAACCAGAAAGTGAAATGTACGATCGTGTTCGTACAGTTAGCGCTCTGTACGAAAACGCGCGTAAGTAACATTTTCTGACGAAACGAAACGAACAACGATACGAACGATAATAAATTTAAGAAAATATAATATTTTCTGTTTTACAATTTTGAAACTCATCAGAAATAAGTTAAAAGGAAACTATTTTAATTAAAAAGCGCGTAAAAGCATAAAATACGCGAACAAATAACGAAACGCGTAGAAATAATAGATTACGATAAATAATTCAATAAAATGATATTTAAAACATTTACGAGAAATAACCACCTTCTAAACATTTAAAATAACATCTTTTTATTTGCATTACAAAAACACGCGTGTTGCGAACCGGAAATGCAACGGAGGCGAAAACCGAGCAACTGAAACGAACCCGAATACCCTCGGGGTATTTAAGGCCTCAAATGAGGCTTTCACCTCACTTTTAATATTTCTCTCTCTCTAAAACTCTCATCTGTCACTTTCTCTCTCTAAGAATAATCACCCTTCTAACGATCATAACTTGCTCGTTTCTTGGCAAAATCACACGTTCTTGGTGTCCACGCGAAGTTCTCGACTCCCTCTACAAGGAAGTACAACAGATCTACAAAGATATCCATCTGAATTCAACGTATGAAGCTTTGAACTTGTTGAAAACTAGGGTTTTCTTAATCATGGTCGAACCCACACACAAAGTCGGCTAACTTCGCCCCATCTTGAGTCACACAACCATGAGGAAACCCATTTTAGCATAACCATGGTCGGGAGAGCAGCTTGCAGCAACCGAAAATTCGTGATCATGGTGGTTGGTTACAGGTTCGCGCACCAGTGGGTCAAGGAAGGGGGCGGCCGAACCTTCTAGGTGGAGCCTTGAGGTGGTCGAACCCCAAGTCATCTAAGCCGAACCTCATGGGGTTTCAACATAACCTAGACCCAGCCGAACCCCACCATCAACGAACCTAGCAGCTGGAGCCATTTTCCCCGAACCTGTGTTCCATGGTAACGAACCTTCGATGCAAAGGTGGCCGAACCTTGCGGCTGAAAACCTACGCGAACCTTTCCCTTGGCGAGCCCTCTACCTACCCCCGAACCTTCCACAGCTTTTACCCAGCTGAACCCCGAGTCCTGCGGCGAACCTTTGGAGTCACGAACCCTCAGGACAGACTACGGCCGAACCATTATGTGGCCAAACCCATGCTTCACCGCACCTGCGAACCTGCTCACATGCAAGATCAGCCAAACCCTGTTTCCATCCAGGCGAACCTATGCACTGGGTGTTTACAAAGCCGAACCCTAGCTCCCTATGCCGGCTGAACCTATGCTCAATTAACCACCTAGCCGAACCTTGGGTCATGCCATTATTAGGTTCGCTGAGATAGGGTGAGACTTACCCTTTGTCGACCAGTTAACCAACTAAACCACAAATTCACTTGGCCTAATCATTTGTTTAGCTCATACATTCTATTCGGCTAGAAGACCTTCGGCCCAATACCACAAAATTGATCCACGAAACTCTTTTGGCCCAATAGGTTGGTGCACCTACATGCAAGGCCCAAATACTTTAATAGGCCCAATTGATTTTGGCCCAGGATGAATAACTTAGCCCATTTGAAACAATCGGCCCAAGTAATGGTTTCGATCCATTTGAATATTTCAGCCCACCTTATTAGGCCAAGATACTCGGCCCATAAGTCAACATTGGGCCTGTGGCCACGTGCTCGGCCCAACACGACCATGGGGATCAAACAAACATTTAGTTCCAATTAGTTAGTTCAAACCTGTATCTCGGCCCATGTATTATCCGGCCCATATATTTACGTGGCCCATACACATTTGGGCCCACTAAGACTCATTCGGTCCAAGGAAACAAATAATGAGAAAACGCTTTAACACAATACTAATGCTCACACACTTGGGGACTTACAACTTAAATTACTATAAAGACGATAGTATTTTGAAGATGATGGATTTTATTAAGTTTTAAATCTCTAAAACAATAACCTAAGGCCGAATGAGGATTTAGACCCACAAGTGTTAGCCAATTTAGGGCTAACACCTACACGCACACAATTTATCCGGAACTTATACTTATAAACTCCAAACAACATGAAATAAATACAGGAACGTGAATACTACCACAAACACAACAACGAGTGCACGCAGTCTAGATAGGCTATGTCAACCACTTCAAACACCAGGTGAGTTCATTTGTCCCTTTTCAAACCATTTGTTTTTAACTCGGGACTGAGAAGCATGTTATACATTTTAAACAAATATTGAAATGTTTATTGAATTCTTTCACACGTATTCATAATGCTTATACTAATGCTTAAACTCGTAACGCTTGTTTTGGAAACTAAAGACTAAGACTATAGTGTAAATAGTTAATGCTATTTACACTATACTTATTTACATTATACTTCAACTCTATGCTCAAACTAGATACTAAGGTAAATGCTACAAACTCTATGCTTAGACTATATGCTAGAACTAAAGCTACAGATTCAATGCTAATGCTATCTAGACTATACTTAATTGCTTAAAACTTTTGAAACATTTAAATGCATAAGGAAAACTAAAGCTAAAACTAGAAACGCTTATGAAATCTATGCCTATGTAAACTTGGAACTTAAACTTAGAAAGATCATATGTTCAAATTTGCTATAAAGACTTATGTGTTTGGGATACTTGAAACACTTGAATGCTTGATATACTTGAAATACTTGAAACACGTGAATGTTTGATATACTTGGAATACTTGAAACACGTGAATACTTGATATGCTTGGAATACTTGAACACTTGAATGCTTGATACACTTGGATGCTCAGACAACAGACTGATTGACCACCGCGTGTTGACCTGTGTGTCAACCCCTACTAGTCATCAGTAAATCTATGTGGATGCTATAAACTTGTATGCTTAAGCTTTCGGACATCGCAAGACAGACTGATTGGCCATCGCACCTTGACATTTGTCAAGCCCTACTAGTCATCAGTGTTCTTCGTTGTCAGGACCTAGTAAGACAGACTGAATGGCCATCGCGTGTTGAACGGTGGAGTCAACCCCTACTAGTCATTCAGTGTTCTTCTCTGTCCATTTATTTTGATGTTATTGGGGTTCAATACATTTAATTGTCTCGATAGTGAATTCAAAACTACTCACAGAACAATCGAATGCTTAGTTTTTGGGAGGTGAAACGCTTAATTATCATTAACAACAATATGTTAAGCAGCCCGGTATGTGGTGGCACGGTGGCTGGGGCTTGACCCCTACATATGCCTTATATATAAGCATACTCGGTTGGATAGCATAGGTGGTTGTTAGTGAGGTTAAGGTTGTCATTTCGGGGAAATCAAAGTAAACATTTTCAGGGTAATCAAATGCTAAGAATCATATGTCATGAAATCAAGGTAGTGGAATGAAATGCTTAGTTATCATTAACAACAATATGTTAAGTAGCTCGGTATGTGGTGGGACGGTGGCTGGGGCTTGTCCCCTACATATGCCCTATATATAAGCATACTCGGTTGGTTAGCATAGGTGGTCGTTGATGAGATTAAGGTTGTCATTCAGGGAATTGAGGTAAACATTTACAGGGTAATCGAATTCTATGAATCAATTGATATGAAATCAAAGATGCAGGATGGAACACTTAATTATCATCAGGAACAATATATCATGTGGTTTGGTATGTGGTGGGACGGTGGCTGGGCGGACGGTAAGTTCGACCCTACATATGCCCTATATATAAGCATACTGAAACAGATGGTATAGGTGGTTAATGGTGAGGTTAAGGTTGTCATTCAAGGGATTTTTCAAACTATTTTTACATAAAACTACATGAACTCACCAACCATTGTGTTGACTTTCTTTTCTTACAGCTTTCTCAGGTGACGCACAGGAGTAAGCTAAGACTTTGGATTGCATGCTAGGATGCCCAGTTAGAGGTCCTAGCCGACTTTTGAAAAGCACATATTTTGGTTGATTGATACGAATCACTTTTGACATCTTGTACATATACAAGATAGAAGCATTTGATTCTATGATAGGTTTACTTAGTTAAATTACTAAACATTGATATTGTAATTTAACTTTGTAATCTTAGTTAAATGTTTTATTGTGCTTTAATTATTCTTAACATTGATGCTATGTAAACAATCTGATCATCACGATTATCACTCACGATATCGCGCCCCGAGAACCTTCCGCCCGACGGGGACTCCGATCCAACCCCGCCGGCTCGGGGTGTGACAATATGTATTAAGAAATTTAGTTTGGATTCTAAGTTTACAGAATTCCGACCCCAAATTCCTTGGCTTGATACTAATCTTAGAAAAGTTTATCCCTAAGATATTCCAAGCTTAGTGTAGACTTAATGCTTACTTAAGTTTACTTAGATCCTAAGTATCCTCAAGCCTATAGCACTTAGTCCTATGGGGTAGCTTAGGTTATAGTCTAGGCCATTAGTTATTGGGTTTTTCTTAGTTCTCTACAACCTTGGCTGTGATACCAACCTGTCACACCCCATGCGCCGCGTGCGTAATCCACGGCGCGGTGACGAACAATGGTTGAATCATGCACAAGTATTGAAAGAAGAACAACCACAATGCATTACTAGTTTCATAATGTTAGACATTTGTTAATTACAAGCATTCTAACTATCTACCAAAATAATGACAACTAATAGTCCCCAAAATATTGTTTGCAAAATAAGACTCAGAAAAGACAATTAAACAATCAGGATTAAGTGAGTTTCTAATCCATCCTAACTTGTTTCTTCAACTTGTTCTATCTTAGTATGGTCTCCTTAGTTGTTCTTGAGATGTTCTAAACCTGATTACCTGAAACACGTGAAAAGTAACTGTCAACTACAAAAGTAGTTGGTGAGAACAAAAGGTTTAACAGTTGAAAATATGAATCTGCAGTTGTAAACATATGAATAAAACATTTGTATAAACAAGTCATGGATAATTGCAACACAAACTATCATCAGTAAGAATAACATGTGCAAACAGTCAAAAGACTATTTACTATAACGCTAACATATAATAAAGTCCCAAATTACATTTGGTGTTAGAAAAGTAGTCAGCAACGCATTCAACACGAGCAGCACTAACGAGTTTACTCGGAAGGCAACTCCGTGTTGACGTAACCCGGTCAATATGACCTATGCTGGTAAAGTTAATTAGCAGCAAATTCATATTACCGTAACGCATTCAATCTACAGTTGGGTTTAAAACATATATTAAATACTAACCTGTAACACCCCGACCAGTGGCGAAATCATCGGGGCATTCACGAAGTGTAGATTGTTTAAAAGCACAGGGTTTATGTTGTAAATAATCCAAACATAATCATTTAAAAGAAATTCAGACTTAACATTTAATTAACTTCAAACATTCATTACATCATAAAGGAAACACTAAATCCAAAATTTAACGCCTAAATCTAGATCCAACTTCTAGCAAGCCTTATGTAGCATTTCCACCTTAAACATGTTTAAATAAACGGTCAACTATAAAGTTGGTGAGCTTCACAGGTTTTTAACACACACACCAAAAATAGTTGAATAAGATGGATATCAAATGTTATAAGTCACATGTGAAATCATGGCATAATGAACATAACATAAATGAATCATTAACTAAAGCAGATCAACTAATGTTATCAGATAATGTTTGACCAAGTTTAAAATTAGAACTATCACTGCGGGCTTCCCCGAAGGGTAAATCAAAAACAGTAGGATGGCCGGTCCAATAAGTCTATCCTAGCCACTAAGGGTGATCAATGCTCATTGTTAACTAAAATCCAATATATTTAATGTCATAAAACTAGTTTCACATGATAATAGTTTAAAACAAAGTTTACATGTTTCACCCCAAACGTAAAAGCATAAAAGGGGCTATGAAGACTCACCTTGACAAGTGAGATATCCTTTGATACTAAATGATGCGCAATGTGTAGTCAAGCAATATCCAACATAATCAACTCAACCTAGATTGTTTAAATCATACATAAAGTTATGTTAACTATGACTTATATGATATATATACACACACGCGGTAGTACAATTGTATTCCATATATATGTGAAAGTTTGTAAATGGTTGTGTGCTAAAAGGCTTTGCATGTATAACCACCTTTAAATCCTTTGAAGTTTATGTTTCAATTTAGATACCCATTTAAAGTTCAATTCAAAATAATTATTGATTTATAGTAAGTATGTTAAAATAATAATAAGAACAATATTCATAATAATTAACTTTGATAATTTGAAAAGATTATTTATAGTTTCTTTTTGTAAACAAACTTATTTAAATCTTAACAATTTAAAATAAATAATATTAGTTTTAGTAAAAACAACTTTGTAAAATATTTTCTTTTAGTAAATATTACCATTGAAAATTATAAAAATTTAAAGTTACTAAATAACTTTAACAATTAATGTTTAGAAGTTATATATTATTTTAAAATAATTTTATAAATAAACATTTATCATCTAAAGGTACAAATTTATAATAAGTTTCTAAGTTTTTCATAAAATTTTAATTGATGTTATTTTATATATTTTGTTAACCTTAAATAAATATATAAAATATAATATTTATAAATTAGATTTTAATATTATAATAAAAAAGTATAACCCTTAAGTATAATTGAAATTTGTAAAGTCTTTTTGTATATATATGTTCTTAAAACAAAAATAAGATAATATATATAAATAAAAGAATAATAATAATAATGAGTTTTAAGTTTTACAATATATATATATATGGTGAAAACAGACATCAAAATAAGTTTTTATAAATAAAAAAATTGGTTAAAATCGCCCAAAACCCGCCCAGCCGGGTATCGAACTCGTGACCATCCGAATGGAAACCCCGAGACATAACCGATTAATCTAGGAGCCTTGAATGTGTTCAGGATCCGTTCAAGGTAGTTTTAACATGACTGGATCTTTCCTCAATTTCTTTACACTTTCCCCCCATCGAACCCTAATCTCTTTCCCATCCAAATCTGATCGACTAACCATCTGATCGATGATGGATGCTTAGGGCTTTCATTTAGGGTCTAAAATCGACAACGCTTGATGTAAGACACTAACCTTGGATTGCGATTTGGTGGATTTCGATTGATGGTTCAGATTATGACTCAGCCGAACCTTGGGAGTTTGGTTTTGTAAATTAGAGAGGTTGTGAGTATGTTTTGAATGCGCAGAACCGTTCGCAGAACTAGGATGCACGTACGGTTGAGTTTAATTTGATTTTTTTGATGGTTCATATCGATTTTTGAATACCTGATCGAATACGAATGTTTAGGCTATAAATTCGTATGGTTTGACCATGGTTCGACGAGTTGCTATCTGATATCACTCCCATGATGTTCGGTGTGGTTTAAATTTTGAATTTTGTTGAGTTTTATCCTTAAATCGAGCTGTAAACGATCGGGTCGTGATCGGGTCTCCATGGATGTGACCTTGGGTGGAAGAAGAACATTGGTTTAATGCCAGGAATGGTCCTTCTCCTTTTCTTTCTAAATTTCAGTTTCATTGTTGGCAGTTTTAGTCCTCCTGGTTTTAATAAAAGTTTATAAATGCATTTTGTAAAACCTATATAATCTTTAGCTAAAATAATTTTTGGAAACATCAATATTTATACCTTTTTAATAATTCTTTAATATTATTTACTATTTTATAAGCCTTTATAACTTGAATTTGTTATTATTGTTATTATTATCATATATACACACACACACACACACCATATGTTACTTTTATATGTTTTGAGTTGTAACAAGAACAACTTTCGAATTTTCCTTAACATTTTTAACATTACATGAATTCTCGGAATGTTACATAACCACAGCCTTGGCGTAACCAAAACGTGTCCCGCTTTGCACCCCTTGTTGTGATCACCCCGTGACTGAACGTAAAGATTAAGAATAAGATTGAATGA
>SZYD01000168.1:0-43285 GCA_009363875.1 Mikania micrantha | reverse complement strand
GAATCAGTTGCAAGAGTTATTGGATAAAGGATTTCATCAGACCGAGCTACTCACCTTGGGGAGCTCCGGTCTTGTTTGTGAAAAAGAAGGATGGACGTTTCGAATGTGCATTGACTACTGAGAGCTGAACAAGTTGACTATCAAGAATCGGTATCCATTACCGAGGATTGATGATTTGTTTGATCAACTGCAAGGAGCTCAATACTTCTCGAAGATTGATTTTGCGATCTTGTTATCATCAGCTTAGAGTTCAAGATGAAGACATACCGAAGACGGCTTTCCGAACCAGATACGGGCATTACGAATTCCTAGTGATGCCTTTTGGATTGACGAATGCACCAGCGGTTTCATGGATCTCATGAACCGAGTGTGCAAGCCATATTTAGATCAGTTTGTCATTGTCTTCATTGATGACATACTGATTTATTCCAAAAGCAAAGCAGCAGAACACGAGCAACTTCTCAGAAAGATCTTGGAACTGTTGACAGAACAGAAGCTCTATGCCAAGTTCTCTAAATGTGAAATTTGGTTAAGGGAAGTTCAGTTCTTGGTCACGTAGTCAACAGTGAGGGAATACACGTAGATCCCGCCAAGATTGAAGCAATAAAGAACTGGGACACTCGAAGACACCAACGGAGGTTCGGTCTTTTCTGGGATTGGCAGGCTATTATAGGAGATTCATCTCGAACTTTTCTAAGATAGCTTTGCCTCTCACTAAGTTAACCCAGAAGAGTGAACCGTTCGTCTGGGAACTGAAACAAGAGGATGCTTTTCAGACATTGAAGCAGAGACTATGTAATGCTCCAATTCTATCACTCCCGGGAGGATGTGACGACTTTGTCGTTTATTGCGATGCATCCCATCAGGGACTTGGTTGTGTACTGATGCAACGGGACAAAGTTATCGCTTATGCATCGAGACAGTTAAAAGTTCATGAGAAGAATACACTACTCATGATCTTGAACTGGGAGCCGTAATCTTCGCACTGAATATTTGGAGACATTACTATATGGCACCAAGTGGTACCATATTTACTGATCACAAGAGTCTGCAGCATATCTTTGATCAGAAGGAGCTCAACATGCGACAACGCCGTTGGGTTGAACTTCTGAATGATTACGATTGTGTGATCAAGTACCATCCGGGAAAGGCAAACGTTGTAGCTGATGCCTTGAGCCGGAAGGAACGGGTCAAACCCTACGCGTTAGAGCTATGGGGATGACTGTGCAGACCAATTTACAAGACAGGATCATACAAGCACAACAGGAGTCAGTTGACAGAGGAAACTTGAAGAAAGAACTTGACTGTGGAGCAGAGAAACAATTCGACACTAAACTGATGGAATGATCTACTACCAGGATCGTATATGGATTCCGGCGGTAGACGAATTGAGAAGACTTATCTTCGATGAGACACACAAGACAAAATACTCTGTTCATCCAGGCGCTGATAAAATGTATCAAGACTTGCGTGGATTTTATTGGTGGCCGGGAATGAAGAAAGACATAGCCGAATACGTCGGTAAATGTCTAACGTGTGCGAAGGTAAAGGCGGAACACCAGAAAACGTCTGGTTTACTGGAACAGCCTGAGATTCCGCTCTGGAAGTGGGAACAAATAGCTATGGATTTCATTACCAAGCACCCCGCACTTCCAGTGGTCATGATACTATTGGGGTTATCATTGATCGTTTGACGAAATCTGCTCACTTCTTGCCGATGCGTGAGACTTTCACGATGGATAAACTGGCGAGATTGTACGTCAATGAGATAGTGGTACGCCATGGTGTGCCATTGTCAATATTTCTGATAGAGACAGCAGATTACTTCAAGGTTCTGGCAATCACTGCAGAAATCTCTAGGGACACAGTTAAAATCTGAGTACAGCTTACATCCACAAATGGACGGCCAAGCGAACGTACGATTCAGACCCTAGAGGATATGTTAAGGACCTGTATTTTGGATTTCGGTGGGAATTGGGATTCTCATTTGCCACTGATTGAGTTCTCCTACAACAACAGTTACCACAGCAGTATCGGATGTGCACCATTCGAGGCTTTATGGTCGGAAATGTCGATCACCGATCTGTTGGACTGAAGTTGGAGATAATCGCATAACTGGGCCAGAGCTTATTCAGGAAACCACCGACAAGATTGCTCAGATTCAGAGAAGATTGCAAGCTACAAGAAGTAGACAGAAAAGCTACGCTGACAAACGGGTAAGCCGTTGGAATTTCAAGTGGGAGACCGTGTCATGTTGAAGGTTTCTCCATGGAAAGGCGTTAGTCCGCTTTGGAAGAAAGGCAAGTTAGCACCACGATACGTAGGACCGTTCGAAATCATCGAGCGTATTGGTCCTGTGGCGTATAGATTGAGATTACCGGATGAACTCAGTGGTGTGCATGACATGTTTTCACGTCTCGAATTTAATGAAATGCCTTGCTGACGAATCACTCATCATTCCACTCGAAGAGATTCAAGTTGATGAGCCGTTGCATTTTGTCGAAGAACTTTAGAGATTATGGATCGTAAAGTCAAGCAACTGAGGCGAAGCCGTATTCCGATAGTAAAGGTTCGATGGAATTCAAGACGCGGACCCGAGTTTACTTGGGAACGCGAGGATCACATGAAGTTAAAGTATCCCCAATGTTTGAAGAGGAAGCCGTACCCGATAACAATTCTTAAATTTCGGGACGAAATTCTTTAACAAGGGAGAGACTGTAACATCAGTGCCGGAATCGTCACCGGAACAGTGATGTGAACAGTACGTGAACAGCAATCAGGTACAAATCTTATGTAACTCAGAGTATTTCATAGTCATATCGAATTTCAGTATCATTTCATGTTATCAAAACTGAGAATTCATAATCATTTCAGAAAACTCAGTTCAGAACAATGGTTCTTGAGTCAGATAATTATCTGGCAACATAGAACCATCATGGGATTCATTTGTTAGGATTTTATTATGTATAAACGTATGTGAGGCCTTACAGGACAAAACAACACGAATATCGTTAAGTGAATGCTAAACCGACAGATTTTTCGTATAGGTGACGATCTGTACGAATAAATCTGAAAGTTAACGTTCTGAATGATATTCAATAATTAGAAAATAATATTGAAAAGTGTAGTTATCGTCGTGTTTGATCGGGGTGACGATTCGAACAAATACGCGCGATGACCGCGCGATTCGATTTAAACGTTAACTAAATATTTTGTAAATTAAATAATTAAAAGATATTTAGTAATTATTAGGAATCACAATCTAAAATAAATTTTATGATTCTATTTTAAAACCGAGTCGTTTCATTCGAAAATGACGCGAAATCGACGTTTCTACGCGAAACCACGCGAAACCGAACGAACGAACCCGGGTATTTTCCCAACATAAATGTGGCTTTTAATGCCACAACAACCCACCTACCAGCCACCATCTTCCCATTCCGTCACTCTTTCTCCCTAAAATCTCTCCATCTTCTCTCTAAGAATACTCACTCAAATCTCAACCATTTCATGTATTCTTGGTGTCAAAATCACCCCCATCAGTTAGTAGAACACGAAAGTACAACAGATCCAAGCTTTACACCGTCTGATTCGAGTAAAATCGAGCTTATTGTCGCGATTTTAGGGTTTGAAAACCCTATTTTCGAACCCTCTAAGAAACCGGCTACAAACCCATAAAACCTTAGGAATTTACCTCACAACCACCTTAGGATAATGTAGAAGCAAACCCCCTTCATTCCATGACCGATTGGTTGAAGGATATTGGTTGCTTGGGTTGAGTTGCGATTGGCCGAATGGCAACAGCCATCAGACCATCGAATGGCCAGCGAATCAGCCCCCACTCATTCGGCCGAATGGCCTTAGCCGAACAAACCTTCTCATTCGCCGAATGTCATACCACCGGGGCAGCCCTCTTTCGCCACCATCCATTCGATCAGCCATGCTCATTCGCCACATTCTCATTCGACCATCATCCTCAATCGGCCAAGACTCAGTCGGTCTAACCCATGTCAGTCGGCTCAAGCCATTCGACCCAACCCCATTCGGTCCATGCATTTCTCAATTGGATGAAGTTCATTCGGCAAACCTACCTTCGGCCGAGCCACATTCGGACCAGCTTTCACGAGAGTCATGCTGGGTCGGTCATGAAGGATAGAGTCGGTTAGGGTTTGGACCACATGGTTTCACGTGTGTGTGCATGGGGATAGTCTAAGGGTCCATTCCATGCAATCATCTTAATGAAATAGGGTTTCATGAATTATCTTGGAGTTATTAATATAGTGATGAGTCTACAGGGGATTTTATCAAGTGTGGAAACATGGGAAAACATTAAGGTTTATGGAATGCACTTAAGGAGGTGAAACTTAAGAAACAAATATAGAACTAGCAAGGAACCAGGAATTTGAGTTATGAATAACAATAGTTTTCTTGGAGCACATTATAATCCAAACAAGAGTTTTAATATCATTGGATGTTCAAAATCTACATGGGAATCTAATGAGAATCAAAGTCAAATTAGTAGGCCGGGGACGGCCCAATGGGCTTAATCTAAGCCCGTTATCATGTTTAATTACACTTTTCTTAAATAAATTATGTTATTCATAAAAGAAATTAAATTATAAACTTTATTAAAATAATTAAATGACTTTCCTAAATAAATGTTTAACTTAAATAATCGATTAAAGACTTTAAAGGCTATTGGAGGATAAGGGTTATTACTGGGTAATAAGTTAGATGAAGCTTTAGAAACACATTAGTAATCTAGGACACTTAGTTGCACACTGAGACCAAACCCTAGACCCAACGTTATTTTAAACACTTATTGTGTTCGAATCTCTTAAAACAACTCAGGTGCTAAAGATACATAAGCTACAGTCAAAGAGCGCGCATTATCTTTTGCGATTCATTTGCACAGCAACACAGGTGAGTTCATTGCCCCTTTCTAACATTTTTGTTTAAAACGCGGGGCTGAGAAGCATGCGTAAACTGTTTTATCTAAACTGTTTATTTAAATGCTTTTATTTATTATATGTTTTACATATATATGTTTGTTGATACTCCTAGACTCCTGTCTAGGAAATTATTAAACAGATCAAATTATCAAATTAATTAAAGTACTCTTATGAGTAATACTTTAATTTAAACTTTAAATCAACCCTTAGTCCATAAATCTCCAATTCAAGAATCTAAACTCAAAGTAAAATCAAATGAACAAAATCAAAAGATCACATTCAAAGAAATCATAGCTCAGTGTGAGATCTGAGATCAAGAATCAATATCAAATCAATTATCATTGTGAATCATGGGAAAGTCAAAAGATCAAGATCAAGAGACTCAAGAAATCAGATCTCATAAATGTGTGTGAATCATGTTAATAATGAAATCATTATGATCTAATGAAATCATTAATCTTCAACCTAAGGTGGATGTCAGTTGTATAAGGAATCAAGACCACGTGTAACACACATATAAAGTCCCATTCAGATACAGAAGACCATTGGGTCAGGCTGTAAGGGCAATAACATGAACGATCAAATGGAATCAATATCAAAGTCAAAATCATGAGAATCAAGAGATCAAGAATCATAGGATGTCCTTAAAGTCCCACTCAGATGCAGAAGACCATTGGGTCAGGATTGTTTGGTAACGGGCAAACATTAAAATCCCGCTCAGTTCAGGTGTACTCCTTGTGAGTTATGCCTGACATGGGTCACGTGTGAGAGGTTACAAACTTGGACAACCACCCACAACTAAGTCTAATTGATTGGGTCAGATAATGCCCAATTCATGTCTTAGTTGTACTTAAATGTTTTATTTAATTATTTAATTAAATATTTGACATTTTACTATTATCACTGACTTTTGGGAAATCCTATATCTACGATCAAAAATCAAGAGGATCAAAGGCAAATCAGGTTTCAAAATCATAATCAAATACAGAAGTGTTAGGTAAAAATGCTTAATTATCATTAATAACAGTGTCATATGCATATTAGTATGTGGTGGGATAGCGTCTGGGCTTGACCCCTTCGTGATCCCTATATATAAGCATACCGATGTGGATGTTACATGTGGAGTTAATGAGGTTAGGGTCTTTACCAAAAGAGGTTTTCAAATCATTTTCAAATCATAAAACTATATGAACTCACCAACCATGTGTTGACTTGATCTTTTTGCATGACTTCTCAGGTGACGAACAGGTCAACTAAGGAGTTATTCCTTTGGACTAGGACTTCAGATAGAAGGCTTAGTAGTTTGGACCTGCATACTTTTGAAGACATCATTATACAAATTTATTTTGTATTTTGTGTAAATACAAAGATAGAAATTTATGACGTTGATGGTAGATTTACATTGTTAAATTATAAACTATATTGATGTAATTTAACTTTGTAATTCTATTATATTTAGCATTTCTCATTTATATCATGTGCAATGTAAACAATCTGATCATCACGATTATCACTCATGATATCGCGCCCCGGGAACCTTCCGCCCGCCGGGACAACCGATCCTATCCCGCCGGCTCGGGGTGTGACATGGTTGGCAATCCGCATCATTCAATCCCATTCTTAGTTTAAGTCTTAGCATTTGGGATGCTAAGATCTCTCAAACTATGGCTCTGATACCAACTTGTGAGACCCCGATCTCGGCCGACCCCACAGAGGTTGGTTTTCATCGTAACACATAGCTCTTAAACTCAAAACTTTCATAAATATGAAGCGGAATTTAAAACATTGTCAAATACAAATAAATTGTATCAAAAACATTTAAGATTGCCAACACCATCGGATTCTCTGCTCTGATGCCGAGCTCCATGCCTTTCCTTTCCTTAACCTGAACCTGACATACATGCTAAATCAAGTCATCTTACGCTGGTGAGTTCTAGTTTTCATAAAACATCGTAAACGTTTTGTTGAGTTAAAACATATTTAACACATACATCATTCCTTACACATAGTCCATAACCTTAACACATAACATCGTGAACATCATCATCATACATCCCACTGTCACCATATGAACAGTGGGCTTATGCCGACACAAGGCTCCATACCCAGTTATAGTCATGGTTGACTATCATACCCAGTTATAGTCATGGTTGACTATCATACCCAGTTATAGTCGTGGTTGACTCTCATACCCAGTTATAGTCCTGGTTGACTCTCATACCCAGTTATAGTCGTGGTTGACTCTCATACCCGGTTATAGTCGTGGTAGACTCTCATACCCCGTTATAGTCGTGGTTGACTCTCATACCCGGTTATAGTTGTGGTTGACTCTCATACCCCGTTATAGACGTGGTTGACTCTCATACCCAGTTATAGTAGTGGTTGACTCTCATACCCAGTTATAGTCGTGGTTGACTATCATACCCAGTTATAGTCCTGGTTGACTATCATACTCAGTTATAATCACTAGTACCTCATTCGTACATTTCCATATAACACGTATAGGAACATCATTTTCGCATATGACATACTAGCATCATATCATCATCCATCGTATTCATCATAACATCATAACATTTCATGCTAGCATTTTATCATCAAAACATCATTACTTTGTTCTAATATCATAGGACTTATTATATCATGTCATGCCAGTGTCATTTGATCATATCATCATAACCTCCTAGCATTGAATACATATCATGCTATCATCATATCATCAGATCATACATTCAGGCATTCATGAACATTTCAGACTAGCATCTTAACATCATAGCATACTTCCCTAACAGCAAAGGCACATATCATATCGTAACATCTCATGCTAGCATTATAATCATCATGTCATATTATCCTAACAACTTACTTATTCATCGTAGCATGTTACCTTACAACTATCATCATAGTTATGGTCATCATAGTTCAGTAACATTCATTCATTATACTTAGAACTTTCCCATGCATATTCATCATACATAACACATATACATGCATACATAATCATGGCATATCATCATTCGTTCATCATCATCCCAAGCACATAACATTATAGACATAACAATAAGCATGTATGCCAGCCCAAAATATTAAACATGAAATAGGGCGTCTAGAACTCACTTGATAGTACCTCCTTATATCCTTGACCGAACTCCTTAGCCAAGACTTAAGAACCTACATCAGTTACATCGTCTCATTACATTACATTACATTCTTATACTTAGAATTTATTTTAAGTCCTAATAACCTACTAGTTCCCCCTCATAAATACAAGTCCTCGAAACTGGATAATATTCGAAACACTTGCAGTTCATGAAATACTCATGTACACGAAACCCATGTACTCGAAGTACTAGAATACACGAAATACCCAAGGTACAAGAACCTCCAGGTGTACTCGAATCTCCATGTGCACTCAAAACTAGTATACTCGAACATTGTACTCTAACCTTGTTCTCAAAACATGTTTTTACTTCTAAGTGTGGTTTCGAGTACTCCTTTGTGTATAATTTCGTGTACACATCTTTCTGTCATAAAACGTCTTAGAAATTCATCTAAGACCATGGGGAGCTAGTCTCAGGTTCCTTAGGTTGTTACCAACACATTAGAACCTCAAAGTCCCGGACTTTATGCGTAAAGGTGTGAGCTTTATGCATAAGTTCACTTTTGTCTAAAAATCCCAACTTTTTAGTTTAGATCACTTACTTGATGATAAATTATCACTCCTGTGGATTCTCGTGCGTTTCCTCTTCCGTTTGGTCGATCAAATGCTCGATTCTTGAAGTTCTCGAAATCTGCTTCGTGCTCTTGAGAGAGAGTGTGCTTTCAGCCAAAGGTTAGCACATTTCCCAAGGCGCTCATATATATAGGCAGTGATTGGTACTCGAAATTGGGTGTACTCGAAATCAGTTTGAGTACTGTATTTCGAGTACTGTTCTTCGAGTATACGAAGTTTTGGGGATTTAACTTAGTTTATTTTCCTGTATATTTTCCTACAAGTTTAGTATTTGTTACGCATTCGTAAATTCGAATAACTCGTAATTTAGAAATTTGGGGTGTTACATAATGACATAAGGAACCTAGAACTAGCTCCCCAAAGTCTTAGAAAGATTTCTGAGATGTTTTATGATGAAAACATGAGTACCCGAATATGTACATGAAATGAGTATCCGAACCCTTTCGTGAATTTGGTTTCAAGAACCTGTCTTCGTGAACTAGGTTTCGGGAACTGTGGTTCGAGAACTATGTTTCAAGAACCTGCCTTCATGAACTGAGGGTTCGTGTAGTATGATTCGTATACTCTGTCACTTCGAGTACTCATGGATTTCGTGTAACTCGATATTTCGCGAACTTTATGGATTTCGTGTACATTGATACTTAGTGAACTTCAAGGGTTTAGAATACTAGCAAGTTTCGAGAACTTGTAGTTATGAGGGGGAACTAGTAGCTATGAGGACTTAGATCAAATTCTAAGTCTAAGAATGGAATGTAATGAAATGATGTAATAATAAAGGTTCTTGAGTCTTAGCTAAGGAGTTCAGCTAAGAAGATAAGGGGCTACTGTCAAGTGAGTTCTTGATGCCCTATTTCAACACTTTACGTGTACTTATGTTTTGGGTTGACATACATGTTGTTAATATATTTATGATGCGTTATGATGCTCTGTGCCTATGCTATGATGATGAATGCTTGATGTATGATGAAATATGCATGAGAATATGTTAAGTATGATGAATGCATGATAAATGAGTTATGAGGATGAATAGTATGGTATCATGATATGATGATGACTGTATGATAACATGCATTATGATGATAAGTATGATGATAGTTATAGAATGTTATGATAAGATCCTAGGTCGCTAGGATGGAAGTATGATGTTATGATTATGATTCTAGCATGACATGTAAATGATGCCATGATGTTACGATGTGATGATATGATGACATGTACATGATGCTAGGATGTTATGATGATATGATGAAATGATACTAGCATAACGTGTTATGATGATTCCTATGCTATTAGGATAAAGATATGATAAAATGATGCTAGCATGACATGTTTATGATGCCATGATGACTATGATGAATGACGATATGATGCTAGCATGAAAGTATGAAAGTCAACCTGACTATAACAAGGTGTGAGAGTCAACCTGACTATAACATGGTATGAGAGTCAACCTCACTATAACAGGGTATGAAAGTCAACCTGACTATAACAGTGTATGAGATTCAACCTAACTATAACAGGGTATGAGAGTCAACCTGACTATAACAGGGTATGGAGCCTTGTGCTGGCATAAGCCCACTGTTCATGTTGATGAAAGTGGTTGTATGATGATGATGTTAATATGTTTATGTGATAAGGTTACGGATTATGTGTATGTAATGATGTTTTATGTTAAAAATGTTTTAAATCAACAAGATATTTATCATGTTTTATGAAAACTAGAACTCACCAGCGTATGCTGACATTTTAGAGAATCTGATGGTGTTGGCAATCGTTTATGTTTTAATTCAGACATTGATTCATGTTTGACAAACTATGTTTTAATTTCCGTTGTTATTTATGAAAGTTTTTATTTTAAGAGCTATGTGTTATGATGAAAACAAACCTCTGGGAGGTACCCAAGATCGGGGACTCGCAAGTTGGTATCAGAGCCTTGGCATCCCAAATGCCAATACTTAAACAGAGAATGGGATTAATTGCCATGGATTGCCAACCATGGATGAAAGGATGCCACGAGCTAAATGTTTATGTATGAGTTAAGAAATAGATGTTAGAAAGGTAGATAGTGCCATACACACTGATGAGAAGGGACGGAAGTTGTTTAGAACCTATGAGTTGGGTAAATGGTTAATAACACCTGATCACATCATTAACGATTTACAACACTTATTCTGTACTAAACTGATTCTGTCACTAACTCATCGTTTGTTGCATCCTGTAGAAACTTAATGGCGGGACCAAAAGGTAGACCCCGCAAGCAAACTCAGGAGACTGAGGAACCACCTATTGAGGTGCACGGAAACGAACATGAGGGAGAAAACGAGACCAGTGAGCGACTGGAAAATGAAGAAGAGTACACACTGGAGCCTATTGTAATAAAGGCTATTTTTGATTAGGTCTACAAGATTATGGACGAGAAGTTACCGGAAATGATTGCTAAAGCGTTAAAGGATGCACTAAAGGATAATACCGAAGGTTCCAAGGAAAATTCCAAGAATGATGATGAATTCAAGATCATATAGACAAAGAGCAGTGATTCTATGTCTGGGAAACTGAAGGGTTGTGACTCCAAGTCATTCAAAGAATGCAATCTACCGACCTTTGATGGCAAGAAAGATGGTATGGCCACCTGCCACTGGATATCTGCGATGGAGGCTATTTTCTCCATCGGTGAGTGCCGAATTGGTCAAGCTGTCAAGTTTGCAGCTCACTCCATTGTCGAGGACGCACTTCACTGGTGGAACACCATCAAGCAGTCCAATACTGCTGCTGAAATGGAGAAGATGACTTGGGAAGACCTGAAAGAGCTGGTCACTAAACAGTTTTGTCCCAAGAATGAGCCGGATAAAGTAGAAAGGGAATATTTGGTGCTGAAAGCTGGAAGCCTGATTCATAGGCAGTACACCTCCAGATTCAATGAGATGGTGAGGTTAGTGCCTTATTTGGTCTCTACTGAAGAGAGAATGGTAAAGCTTTACATGGAGGGTTTGCCTCCAAAGGTGAGGATTCACGTTAAAGAGAAACGCCCCAAAGACCTTTGACTCCACTGTTGAACTCAGTGGTATTGAATAGGACGATGTGATGGCAACTAAGCCGGTCAAAGAGGAATCAAAGGTGAAAGAGTCCTCCAGGACTAAGAGGGGACGAACAGACCAATGAAAGTTTTCAAGCATTGTAACTTCAGTGTCTGAACAGTAGGTCAGAACGGTAGAATGTACAGTAGACTCAATTACGAAACTCTGTGTAATACTTCTTATAGGAAATCAATATTAAATGTTTATGAAATTTTTTCAGAAACACTGTGGAAACTATGGAAACTATGGTTGTAACAGTCAGACTTATGTCTCACGACATGAATTTAATCTGTGTATGTTAGTTAGGATCTATTATGTGTAAACGTATGTGAGAATGATTATAACAAAACAATAACGGATGTCGTATATGAACATTAAACTGATTGAATGTTCGTGTGGGTGACGATTCACACGAATATATATGTGGGTTTAACGTTCTGAATGATGTCTAATAATTAGAAAATCATATCGGAAAGTACAGTTGTTGTCGTGTTCGTACGGGTGACGATCTGAACGAATACGCGTGAAAATTTTACGATTCGATGAAACCGTTAAATTAAACGTTTTCAAAAATTTAAAAATAACTAAAAGATATTTTGTTAATTTACTATGAATTACCACCTAAAATAATTTAGAAATTTCTATTTTAAAAGATCGTAACGTATCATTACGAGAAAACCGAACCCGACACGTTCACGCGAAACCGAGGAAAACCGAACGAACCCGAACACACCCAAACATTTAAAGATGTTAAAATGGCCATAAATTTCATTAAATGACCCACACCAACCACACTCTCTCTTTACACTCGTCACTCTCTCTCTCTACCTTTTCTCTCACTAAAAATCTTTCTATCTCACTCAAATCTACACCAAATCGAGCGATTTTGGTGTCAATACGACCGTAGAAACACATAGATCGTAAAAAGACGAAGAAATCAATCTTTGGATCGACAAATTTGAGGTAAAAACGAGCTCAAACGAGCTGTTTTTGGTGTTCTTACTGTTCTAGCAAACATCATGATTTCAGCCGGATTTCTACCATCTAGCCCCTAGGTTTTACACAAAATCAGTGTAGGAAGCTAAGGAACATGATATATTGAAGTTGTGTATGATTAGAATCTATTCGAATCTGGGAATGTCAATATCGATGCAAGAAGGTTGGAGGTTAAGATAGTGTCGAATGATGAGGAGCTCGACAATGTTCTTGGGTCGATATTGCGAGTGTCGACCAACTAGAATCGATGGCAGCTCTTCGAACTTTTCAATGGCGACACTCTCCAAAGTTCTGGGCAATAGGCTCCATCGATACTGTCACACCCCGAGCCGGCAGGCCGGATCGAATGTTCCGTCGGGCGAAAGGTTCTCGAGGCGCGATATCGTGATATAATCGGAGTGATCAGATTGTATACATAACACAACATTTGAGAATAACTAAAGCAAAATAATAATTAACTAATAGTTTCAAAGTTAAATTACAACTGTTTTGTTTGATAATTTAACTAAACAACATATCCGTTAGAATCATGAGTCTACTATCTTGTGATCGTACAAGATATTAGACTGATTCATTGTCTACAAGCAAAATGTGTGCTTCGAAAAGTCACTAGGTCCACTATCTGGGCATCCTAGTATGCATCCTGCAGTCTTAACCTAGTCCTATACGTCACTTGAGAAAACAGGTAAGTAAACAAAATCAACACATGGTTGGTGAGTTCATAGAGTTTAGTATTTGAAAACAAGTTTCACAAACCTTTTCGGTAACAACCTTAACCTTATTAATAACCACCTATCACATCCAGTTCGGTATACTTATATATAGGGAATACGTAGGGTCAAGCTTACCGCCAGCCCAGCCGCCAGCTCACCACATACTAAACCACATATGATATTGTTATTAATGATAATTAAGTGTTTTACCTACCATTCAAAATCCATATCCACCATAGTTTCCAAGAATTCTGCTTAAACCAAGTTCACACACACACAAGAGAGTTTGAAAACCAAGTTTTTAGAGTTTACTCCTATGGACAACTGAATACTAGTGGGGAGTGACTCTTAAAGACACTCTCGAAGGCATTCAGTATCAATCCGTAGAAGAAACTAAGTGTGACTTTCAACATCGGTGTTTTGATAAAGGAACCTCAAGATGACACAAAGTCAACTAGAAGAAACCCGAATCATCCTAGTCACTCGTCACAAAACCATGGATGAACCAAGAAGAACACTGAATGACTAGTGGGGCTTGACCAATGTCAACGCTCGGCGGCCAATCAGCCTGAATTACAAGATTCTGACAACGAAGAACACTGATGACTAGTGGGGAGTGAATCTTAAAAACACTATCGGCGGCCAGTCAGTCTGTCTTATGAGGTCCTATAGCTTATAGCATACAAGTTTATAGCATACAAGTGTTTAGTCTTCATGTACCATGTGCACGTGTACCTGTATCTCAACCGAGATCTCATTCCGCATAGTTTAAGTGTTTAGCATTTCAAGTATTTAAGTGTCCAAGCACACAAATTTTTGAGAGTTTAAACATTTAAGAATTTCAAGAATATAGTTTCAAAGCATTATATAATATAGTTTCAAAGCATTCAAGAATCAAAGTATCATAGAATCATAGAATATTTGTATAGAAGTATTCAAGCATCATATAGTTTATAAGTTAAAAGCCTTCAAGTATCATAGGTTTAAGACATTCAATAATCATAAGTTTAAAGCATCTAAATATATGAGTACTATAGAATATTAGCATTATGAGTAAGTATTAAAGATTTAAGAAATGTGTAAACATTTACATAAAATATTTAAACATGTTTCTCAGTCCCGAAGTGAAACAAAATAGTTTGAAAAGGGACAAATGAACTCAACTGTGTTGTAGCCTACTTGAATAACCTAGAACCTCGTTCGCTCGCTTGTTGTATTGGATGTATATTTTTCAATTCCTGATTTCATTTTGCTATACTTTTGTATCGTAAGTATTTATAGTTATTGATATAGTAATTTCGATCTAAGTGTGTGACTAAGTGTCCTAATTGTTGCTATGATGAGTTACTAATGCTAAATTATATCTTATCTTATTCAACTTAGCGTTCTAAACCTTTACCCAACATAAATAAAATCTAACTTAGTTAGTTAAGTTTATGTTTAAAAGATATAGTATAAAGTGTGAAAAGAGATGTTAGTTTGAAAATCTTATGAATTAAAAGAAAGTTAACTTGTTTTTATAAAACCTTATTTTCTTTTGCAACGATAATTTAATACTATCTTATAAAATATCTTTTAATAAAATATAAGTTTGGTTATGAGATACAAGATTTACAAGTTTGGGGATTTAGGTTAACTTAATAAAGTATAACCTAAATCCTTGTGAGTCTCATTGATGTGTTTCATGGAATTTACCCTTGTGAATGATTATGATTTCTCTTTCAACACTAACCTTATTGAATTTTTGACCATCCAATATCAGTGTTGATCATATTGGTGATAATATCGAAGGTTAGGGCTTGCATGAAACACATGATCACACACAATGACCCTTATCCGAATATCACCCTTTGTTTCTTTTGTTTTATCCTTAAATTCCATAGTCCTCAGTTTTAAGTTGTTCATAACACCTGTGTTTTTGAGTTTATAAGTTGTAATATGTTAGTTTTTATCACAAAACATTAGTATCGATGATGATTGAATCCTTTAAAACTTAGACAAACACTAAATAACTTTACCCGACCCCATCGTGTTCTACACGCCCTTGTGGCTTTGATTCTGATCCATAGCAGCTGGTTTTAGACTTAAACTACTTGAACCACACTTGGTTACTAGTATCAACAAGCTTCTGATTAGTATCGGTGATTTTATCCACTAATGTCGATTAATACTCAGAGATTGTTCTATCGATAGTATAATATCGACATGTTCACTTCGACTAGCCCTAAGGCCATCGATATTAGCAATATAGATGGTCCCTTAGGCTTTTTCATCTGGAAACCACTGATATTAGCAAGGTCAATCAAGAACCATCGATAATAATTCCCTCGAATCCACTTAGTATAGATGAAAACAAAAACAACCCTGCTGGGGCTCATAAGTTCGACAAAGGCCTTTGTTTAAGCCCATAGGCCATCGATATTGTTGGTGTCGATGGTCTTCGGTGTTCTCAGCTCTAGAGGCCATCGATCCTAGCATTTTGGTTCTGAAATCATCGATTTTGCTCCATCGATTACAGCAATGTCGATGGTTCTTCCCTGCTGGTCCATCAGGTCCATCTATATTAGATGGTTTGGTGTTATTCCATCGACATTGCCTATTGCCGGATTCTCCAGCCTCCTTTGAACATTCAAAAATTTAAATCAACATGTCCTATGAGTTCCTAAGCCTTTTTAGTGTTGATCCTAACCATTTGAAGTGATAAAACCGGTTTGCAAGTTTACTTACCCGGAATAGTACAAAACCCACTTTAGCCTGAATTTCTTTCTAAAACTGAGACCAATCTAGCTTGTTTCACCTCTGATCCTTTGTACTTATATATTCTCCTCGTTCCCACGGTCGTTTTGACTACTAGATCACCGAATTTGGTGGAGAAATGAGGGAGATATGGTGGGTTGAAGTTAAGAAAGTGTAGAGAGAGAAGGGTAGCTGGGATTTGGGAGAGAGAGGGAAGTTTGAGCTGCAAAATGGAAGGGAAAAAGAAAAGGGTTTGGGCTTTTATAGCCCGGGTGTGTTCGGATGCGTTCGATTTCGGTTTCACACATCGTTTTTCGTAGTATTTTCGTAATATTGCTTAACTTTATAAAGATAGAAATTTTTAAGCTTTATAAAGGGGTAATTCCTAATAAATTAACTAAGTGTCTTTTATTTATTTTTAAAATTCCATAAGCGTTTATTTTTTTGTTTCACCGGATCGTATCGTTTTCGCGCATATTCGTACGAATCGTCGCCCGTTTGAACACGATGACAACGTTACTTTCTAATATGGTTTTCTAATTATACGATATCGTTCAGAACGTTAAACTTTCAAATATATTCATGCGAATCGTCACCCACATGAATACACCGTATGTTTAATATTCACTTAACGACATCCGTTATGGTTTTAGTTTGAATTTCCTCACGTACGTTTATACATAATAAGATCCTTACTAATATTCACATATAGTATTCATGTCATTGTTAACACATTAAAGCATATCAGTATCGTGTCTGCGTGTGTTGTTTGTCAGTTTTAAGCTTTTGCACTGTTAACATCAGTTGTTTCATATAATATTAACACAGAATATTATACGAACACTTTCCGAACCAGTATCTACAGTACTTTCTACTGTTCCGAACTACTATTCCGGCACTGATGTTATAGATACTGATAGTATCGATGGTCCAGGGGGTTGTCGAACATAAGCCATCAAACATATAGTATCGATGAGGCTTCACATGTTGTTCCATAGATATTAATCACCAGCTGCCCATCGATATTGTCTTGGGTCCTGGACATTAGCTAGTTTCATGTCTTCCAAGTGTAATAAACTTGGAAGCAGTTTAGAACACTTAGAAACGAATTGATGGGACCGATTAGAACATAGAAGTGTCGGGATAATAGTCATTAGGGTATTGTTGTGTTAATCGGTTTTGTGGACCATCGATATTAAGGATTGTAACACCAAAACTTTTCCAAAGTATTTTAAACATATAAATATGTGTTTTAAAAATCATGTGAACTTAAAACACTTGAATTTGTTTAATGAAAACACAACATGGGAAGTTAAGATCGATGGTAGTATCGGCAAAGGTTCTAAGTGGGTTAACTAAGTGTTAACCAACATCCAAGGCCTTCGATATTAACTTAGAATATTCTAAATGAACAAACTAAGTCTATGGAACAAATTCACAACAAGTTAAGGGTTGTTGCAAGGCTATGGGTATAAACATACTAAATAACATCATGTGGTAATCAAAGAGAATTCGAATAAATAAACTATGTATGGGTATGTTGATTATATGTATCAACTATCAATACTTAGAACTTTCATGTCATGAATGATCAATCTACGTTGTTCAAGTGAATGACCTAAGATAATGATTAAAATTATGAGTAAAACGAGATCAAACGACTTGATGTTAATCTAGTGAGGTTAACTTAAGTCCAAGCATGTTTAACTTAAGTTTTCATACAAATAACTTGTATTTTATTTAAATATGATAAAAAAAGTCATCATAACTTGTTTTCTTAAAGTATTTTAAATTAATTTAAAAGATTTTATAAACTTAAATTTCGTAACTTAATAAGAATTTATACATGATGATTTCTTTAAAAGTTATATCTTTTATTATTAAACAAGGGATAAGAGTTATAGAGGGTATATAACTTGGAATACTTAGAGAAATTCTAATAACACATTAGTAAGGGTATAGGACACATAGTTGCACACCAAGACCAAAACCCTATATACGTCAATTATGAATACTTATAGTATCCAAATCATAATAAATCAACTCAGGTGTTGAAGCTACATAGCCTACAGAGTTAGAGCGCGCGTATATCTATTTCTTGGTTATTCAAACATACTACAACACAGGTGAGTTCGTGTCACACCCCGAGCCGGCGGGGTTGGATCGGAGTCCCCGTCGGGCGGAAGATTCTCGGGGCACGATATCAGGATTGATAATCATGATGATCAGATTGTTTACATAGCATCAATGTTAGGAATAATTAAAGCACAATAAAACATTAAGCTAGGATTACAAAGTTAAATTACAATAATCAATGTTTAGTAATTTAACTAAGTAAACCTATCAAAAGAATCAAATGTATCTATCTTGTATCTGTACAAGATATCAAAAGTGACTCGTAGCATCAATCAAAATATGTGCTTTCCAAAAGTCTACTAGGTCCTCTATCTGAGCATCCTAGCATGCAGTCCTGAAAACCTGAGCCTATCCCTGTGCATCACCTGAGAAAGCATGTAAGAAAACAAAGTCAACACAATGGTTGGTGAGTTCATATAGTTTTAGTATTTGAAAAATAGTTTTGCAAACCTTCTCGGTAAAACCTTAATCTTATTAACAACACCTGTATCATCAAACTCGGTATGCTTATATATAGGGCATACCCCTGAGTCGAGCCTACAACCCGCCCAGACGCCGTCCCACCACATACTAAGTCGCATAGGACATTTTTGTTAATAATAATTAAGCATTTTACCTACCATTCAATTCCAACATAGATTCAAGCATTCTGTTTATAAGTTTTATGATATCAACCCAAAAGTGTTCACGAATCCCCTAGGTAACAACAACCTTAATCTCATTAACACCACCTGTATCATCCAGCTCGGTATGCTTATATATAGGGCATACCCCTGAGTCGAGCCTACAACCCGCCCAGACGCCGTCCCACCACATACAAAGTCGCATAGGACATTGCTGTTAATGAAAATCAAGCGTCTTACCTACTACCAAATCCCATCATAGCTTAAGTGTTCTGATCGTAAGTTTCCACACGCACAAAGTATCATCTGAGTATCAAGTTTGAGAGGCACCATTATGGACAGCTGAACGCCCTAAGGAGTTCAGCATCCAACCGTAACGGTCCTAAGTATAACTCGTGACGTGTTATGATAGAGAAACCCTCAAGCTGACACGAAGTCAGCTAGAAGAACCCAAATCATTCTAGTCGCTTGTCATAACCATGGATGAATCAAGAAGAAAACTGAATGACTAGTAGGGCTTGACCAATGTCAAGATGCGGCGGCCAATCAGTCTGTCTTACATGATTCTAACAACGAAGAGCACTGATGACTAGTAGGGCTTGACCAATGTCAAGACGCGGCGGCCAACAGTCTGTCTTACGATGTCCTATAGCTTAAGCATACAAGTTTAAAGCATTCACATAGTTTTACTGATGACTAGTAGGGCTTGACACGTAGGTCAACACGCGGCGGTCAATCAGTCTGTTGTTTAAGCATCCCAAGTATATCAAGCATTCATGTGTTTCAAGCATTCCAAGTATATCAAGCATTCATGTGTTTCAACCATTACAAGTACATCGAGCATTCCAGTGTTCTAAGCATCTCACGCATATAAGTCCTTATAGCCTTTTTAAGCTAGTAAGTCTTTCTAAGCAATGTAAGTTTTCAAGTTTAAGTCTAAACTATTAAGTGTAAGTGTAAAACGAATTAATATCTAGATTAAGAGTGTAAGATATTAACTTTTAAAATAGTTGTATAAAGTATTAGTATTTTGAATTATGTACTTATAGTATTAGTTTTCGTAACTCGTATATCGAATGTTAGCATTTAACTTAAGTGTTTCAAAGCATTAGCATCGCGTCTGTAGTCTAAGCTTAAGGTTTCATAGCATAATCATCAAGCGTATAGTTTAAGCACATAGCTTATAGCATAAGCATTTAGTCTAAAGTTTAAGAGTAAAGTTTATAGCACAATCATCGAGCGTATAGTTTAAGCCTGAAGTTTATAGCATAAGTATCAAGCATCAAGTTTAAGCATCTAGTTTGTAGAATAAGCATTAAGCATATAGTTTCAAGCTTCTAGTTTGTAGTATAAGTATCAAGTTTATAGCTTCTCAAAGTATACTAGATTCCAAGCATAAGCCTTATTGTAAGCATCATGGTTATGTTTAAAAGCATTAAATAACATTTCAATAATTTATTAAAATGTTTAACATGCTTCTCAGTCCCGAAGTAAAACACATAAGTTTGAAAAGGGATAAATGAACTCACCTGTAGTAGTGGTGTGGTTGACTAAGTTCTAAACAAGAAATGCACGCGCTCTTGGTTGTACTTGATGTTGTTTTTCACGATCCTGTATTGATTTCACGATGTTTGTAACTTATAAGTATAAATTGTGAATGATTTGTGTGTGTGTGTAGGTGTTAGCCTTAACGTTGGCTAACACTCGTAAGTCTCGGTCGTCATTCGGCCTTAATTCAATGGTTGTAGATCCTTATTATCACATGTTTTTATGTTGTGTATTTAGCTTTAACCCATTCTTGAAATTTCACCACTTTGTCCTAACATGCTAGTTAAGTGTATTAGTTATAAACATTGCAACATCAACCTAAGTATAAACTTAGGCTTATAGTTCAAACCTTACTTGTATTCTTTGTTAACCTTGAAATAGTTGTTTCCTAGTTAATAACTAAGTGGACAACATTCCTTGTAAAAATGATGGTTTCAAGTTAGTAAAGTTCATTAAACAACATTCATTACCTTTGTAGTAATTCTCTTAATAATCCCATAACTATGAAATGTCGTTTTATAAAGTTGGTTCGAAGTGTGGTTCTTAAGACTTGGATTGTTAAGTTATGTGGGCCGATTTGCTAACAATGGGCCGAATGAACTACATGGGCCGTATGATGATGATGTTGGGCCGCATCAATCACTGTGGGCCGAAATGGGGTTAGTGGGCCGAAGGAATGATGCTGGGCAGTATAAACTGAGTGGGCCTACTGTTGGGCCGAATCCATGTCTAGCCTAGGCAGTCCACATGGGCCGAATTGCATGGACTGGTTTTGATTGGGCCTGTCAAGCGTTATGGTCTGTATAGTTATATGGGCCGCATGGTTGATGTTGGGCCTGGACATGTGTCCTAGGCCGAATGACATGGCCCGAATGTTTTAGTTCGGCCGATCAAAAAAATGTGGGGCGAATGAAATGGCTGCCGAACGAGGATGGTTCGAATGAAGCTGCTGGGTCGAATGAGGTAGCAGCCGAGTGAGACCCATTCTGGGTTGGTGGCCAAATGGAGTGCATGACCGAAGGGGGGGTGGCTGCTGGCGAAGGGAGGTGGGCGAAGGAGTAGCAGCCAACGCATGAGGGTGGTAGGCCATTCGGCCGACTGGTTGACACAGCTCCTTCGGCTAAGGCCATTCGGCCTTAGGCTGTGTGCTTGCCTCGGCCGGCCACTGCCCAGGTGGGTTCCCACGATCAAGTGGTGGCCTCCGGTGGTGGTGTTATGCACGTCTAGGTTTTCAGGAGTGTAGGATTCGATGGTGAGGGTGTAGAGCCGGTTAGAGTGGGTGGGGCGACTAAGGGTTAAGAAAACCCTAATTTTCCCTACATATCATCACAGATTAACTCGAATCAGATGGTTTTCTCTCCAAATCAGTTGTACTTTCGTGTAGAGAACGTTTGTAGCTTCGATTTGGCTCAAGAATGAGGTGATTTGGTTGAGTTTTGAGTGAGTTGTGGTAGAGAGAAGGTAGAGAGAGAGTGGGTGGCCGGATTAGGGTTTCTAGAGTGAGAAAGTGGGGGTGTTAAATGAAGAAGATGAGTCTTTCATGGTATTTATATCCCGCGGTGTTCGGGTTCGTTTCGTTGGCTTGGTTCGTGTTTTCGTGGCGTTTTCGGAACGTAACGCGTAGTTTTACGTTTAGTTTATGTTCCGAAAGCTGTGATTCCAAATAAATCTTTAAAAATCTATTTGTCTTAAATTATTTATCGTAATTAATTATTTTAAGCGTTTCGTTAACTCGCGTCACCATTTCGCGTATTGTACGTATTATAATTAAAATGAATTTATTTTACGCGTTTTCATTAAAATAGTTTCTGTTTAATTTATTTCTGATGAGTTTCAAAATTGTAAAACAGGAAATACTATATTTTCTTAAATTTATTATCGTTCGTGTCGTTTTCGTTTTCGTTTCGTCAGTAAACGTCACTTACGCGCGTTTTCGTATAGAGCGCTGATTGTACGAACACGATCGTACGTTTTCACTTTCTGATTTTGTTATCTACTCTTCAGTCATCATTTCAGATCGTTAAACTTTCAGATTTATTCATACAGATCGTCACCTATACGAATAATTCGTCGGTTTAGCATTCTGTAACAACAACTGTTATGGTTTTATTCTGTTTATCCTCGCATACGTTTATACCTAATAGCATTAAATCAAGCATACGTGTATCTGTTCAGTGTTGTCTGATGTGTTTCTGACTGTTAAACCGTGAGGTTTAAGTCAGATTGCAGACCGTTAGCATAATAGTTTAATGTTAACCTCAAGTGTAAATAGCATCAACATGGTTTCACGTAATGTGTACCTGAGTTACTGTGCACTTTACTGTGCAAATTACTGTTCCGGTAACAATCCCGGCACATATGTTACAGTTCGTTTGTCCCTTCTCAAACTATTTTGTTTTACTTCGGCATTTAGAAACATGTTTAAATATTTATATAAATGTTTACACATTTCTTAAATATTTTATACTTATTCTTGATGCTGATATTCTATACTCATATACTTAAATGCTTTAAACTTATGATCCTTGAATACTTGAGACTTATGATACTTGAATACCTCTAAACCTATATTCTATGATTCTTAAATGCTTTTGAAACTATATTCTTGAAATTCTTAGATACTTAAACTTTCAAAAACTTGTATACTTGGAAACTTAAATACTTGAAATGCTTAAGACTTTAAAACTATGCGGAATGGGATTCCAGTTGGGAAGCAGGTACATGTGCACATGGTATGGGGAAAACTAAATACTTGATTCTATATGCTATCGTACTTCGTAAGATAGACCGATTGGCCTCCATGTGTGTCTCTAGGATTCACTCCTCTCTAGCCATTCAGTGTTCTTCGTTGTTAGGACCTTGTTAGACAGACTGATTAGCCTCTGTGAGTGTCTCTGGGATTCACTTCCCTTTAGTCATTCAGTGTTCTTCATTGTCCATCCATGGTTTTGTGCCGAGTGACTAGGATGATTATGGTTCCATCTAGTTAACCAAGTGGCTTCTTATGGTATCCTCTAACTACACACCGATGTTGAAAGTCACACCCAAATTACTTCTATGAATTGGTACTGAATGCCTTCGTGAGTGTCTCCAGGAGTCACTCCCCTCTAGTATTCAGTCGTTCTTAGATGTGAACTCTAAACTTGGTTTTCGAACTCTAATGAATTGGAAATCGGTTTAATCAGAATTTTTAAAGACTATGTTGGATGTTGATTTGAATGGTAGGTAAAACGCTTAATTATCATTAACAACAGTATCATATGTGGTTTAGTATGTGGTGGGCTGGCGGTAAGCTTGACCCTAAGTATGCCTTATATATAAGCATACAGGACTGGATAGGATAGGTGGTTCTTAATGAGGTTAAGGTTGTTACCGAAAAGGTTTGTGAAACTCATTTTCAAATACTAAACTCTTTGAACTCACCAACCATGTGTTGACTTTGTTTTCTTACATGTTTCTCAGGTGACAGAGATGATTAAACTAAGGTTCAGGATGCATACTAGGATGCCCAGGTGGGTTCCCACGATCAAGTGGTGGCCTCCGGTGGTGGTGTTATGCACGTCTAGGTTTTCAGGAGTGTAGGATTCGATGGTGAGGGTGTAGAGCCGGTTAGAGTGGGTGGGGCGACTAAGGGTTAAGAAAACCCTAATTTTCGCTACATATCATCACGGATTACCTCGAATCAGATGGTTTTCTCTCCAAATCATTTGTACTTTCGTGTAGAGAACGTTTGTAGCTTCGATTTGGCTCAAGAATGAGGTGATTTGGTTTGGTTTTGAGTGAGTTATGGTAGAGAGAAGGTAGAGAGAGTGGGTGGCCGGATTAGGGTTTCTAGAGTGAGAAAGTGGGGGTGTTAAATGAAGAAGATGAGTCTTTCATGGTATTTATATCCCGCGGTGTTCGGGTTCGTTTCGTTGGCTTGGTTCGTGTTTTCGTGGCGTTTCCGGAACGTAACGCGTAGTTTTACGTTTAGTTTACGTTCCGAAAGTTGTGATTCCAAATAAATCTTTAAAAAACTATTTGTCTTAAATTATTTATCGTAATTAATTTTTTTAAGCGTTTCGTGAACTCGCGTCATCATTTCGCGTATTGTACGTATTATAATTAAAATTAATTTATTTTACGCGTTTTCATTAAAATAGTTTCCGTTTAATTTATTTCTGATGAGTTTCAACATTGTAAAACAGGAAATACTATATTTTCTTAAATTTATTATCGTTCGTGTCGTTTTCGTTTTCGTTTCGTCAGTAAACGTCACTTACGCGCATTTTCGTACAGAGCGCTGACTGTACGAACACGATCGTACGTTTTCACTTTCTGATTTTGTTATATACTCTTCAGTCATCATTTCAGATCGTTAAACTTTCAGATTTATTCATACAGATCGTCACCTATACGAATAATTCGTCGGTTTAGCATTCTGTAACAACAACTGTTATGGTTTTATTCTGTTTATCCTCGCATACGTTCATACCTAATAGCATTAAATCAAGCATATGTGTATCTGTTCAGTGTTGTCTGATGTGTTTCTGACTGTTAAACCGTGAGGTTTAAGTGAGATTGCAGACCGTTAGCATAATAGTTTAATGTTAACCTCAAGTGTAAATAGCATCAACATGGTTTCACGTAATGTGTACCTGAGTTACTGTGCACTTTACTGTCCATCCATGGTTTCAGACTGATTAGCTTCTGTGAGTGTCTCTAGGATTCACTTCCCTTTAGTCATTCAGTGTTCTTCATTGTCCATCCATGGTTTTGTGCCGAGTGACTAGGATGATTATGGTTCCATCTAGTTAACCAAGTGGCTTCTTATGGTATCCTTTAACTACGCACCGATGTTGAAAGTCACACCCAAATTACTTCTATGAATTGGTACTGAATGCCTTCGTGAGTGTCTCCAGGAGTCACTCCCCTCTAGTATTCAGTCGTTCTTAGATGTGAACTCTAAACTTGGTTTTCGAACTCTAATGAATTGGAAATCGGTTTAATCAGAATTTTTAAAGACTATGTTGGATGTTGATTTGAATGGTAGGTAAAACGCTTAATTATCATTAACAACAGTATCATATGTGGTTTAGTTTGTGGTGGGCTGGCGGTAAGCTTGACCCTAAGTATGCCTTATATATAAGCATACAGGACTGGATAGGATAGGTGGTTTTTAATGAGGTTAAGGTTGTTACCGAAAAGGTTTGTGAAACTCATTTTCAAATACTAAACTCTTTGAACTCACCAACCATGTGTTGACTTTGTTTTCTTACATGTTTCTCAGGTGACAGAGATGATTAAACTAAGGTTCAGGATGCATACTAGGATGCCCAGGTGGGTTCCCACGATCAAGTGGTGGCCTCCGGTGGTGGTGTTATGCACGTCTAGGTTTTCAGGAGTGTAGGATTCGATGGTGAGGGTGTAGAGCCGGTTAGAGTGGGTGGGGCGACTAAGGGTTAAGAAAACCCTAATTTTCGCTACATATCATCACGGATTACCTCGAATCAGATGGTTTTCTCTCCAAATCATTTGTACTTTCGTGTAGAGAACGTTTGTAGCTTCGATTTGGCTCAAGAATGAGGTGATTTGGTTTGGTTTTGAGTGAGTTATGGTAGAGAGAAGGTAGAGAGAGTGGGTGGCCGGATTAGGGTTTCTAGAGTGAGAAAGTGGGGGTGTTAAATGAAGAAGATGAGTCTTTCATGGTATTTATATCCCGCGGTGTTCGGGTTCGTTTCGTTGGCTTGGTTCGTGTTTTCGTGGCGTTTCCGGAACGTAACGCGTAGTTTTACGTTTAGTTTACGTTCCGAAAGTTGTGATTCCAAATAAATCTTTAAAAAACTATTTGTCTTAAATTCTTTATCGTAATTAATTATTTTAAGCGTTTCGTGAACTCGCGTGATCATTTCGCGTATTGTACGTATTATAATTAAAATTAATTTATTTTACGCGTTTTCATTAAAATAGTTTCCGTTTAATTTATTTCTGATGAGTTTCAACATTGTAAAACAGGAAATACTATATTTTCTTAAATTTATTATCGTTCGTGTCGTTTTCGTTTTCGTTTCGTCAGTAAACGTCACTTACGCGCATTTTCGTACAGAGCGCTGACTGTACGAACACGATCGTACGTTTTCACTTTCTGATTTTGTTATATACTCTTCAGTCATCATTTCAGATCGTTAAACTTTCAGATTTATTCATACAGATCGTCACCTATACGAATAATTCGTCGGTTTAGCATTCTGTAACAACAACTGTTATGGTTTTATTCTGTTTATCCTCGCATACGTTCATACCTAATAGCATTAAATCAAGCATATGTGTATCTGTTCAGTGTTGTCTGATGTGTTTCTGACTGTTAAACCGTGAGGTTTAAGTGAGATTGCAGACCGTTAGCATAATAGTTTAATGTTAACCTCAAGTGTAGATAGCATCAACATGGTTTCACGTAATGTGTACCTGAGTTACTGTGCACTTTACTGTCCATCCATGGTTTCAGACTGATTAGCCTCTGTGAGTGTCTCTAGGATTCACTTCCCTTTAGTCATTCAGTGTTCTTCATTGTCCATCCATGGTTTTGTGCCGAGTGACTAGGATGATTATGGTTCCATCTAGTTAACCAAGTGGCTTCTTATGGTATCCTTTAACTACGCACCGATGTTGAAAGTCACACCCAAATTACTTCTATGAATTGGTACTGAATGCCATCGTGAGTGTCTCCAGGAGTCACTCCCCTCTAGTATTCAGTCGTTCTTAGATGTGAACTCTAAACTTGGTTTTCGAACTCTAATGAATTGGAAATCGGTTTAATCAGAATTTTTAAAGACTATGTTGGATGTTGATTTGAATGGTAGGTAAAACGCTTAATTATCATTAACAACAGTATCATATGTGGTTTAGTATGTGGTGGGCTGGCGGTAAGCTTGACCCTAAGTATGCCTTATATATAAGCATACAGGACTGGATAGGATAGGTGGTTCTTAATGAGGTTAAGGTTGTTACCGAAAAGGTTTGTGAAACTCATTTTCAAATACTAAACTCTTTGAACTCACATACCATGTGTTGACTTTGTTTTCTTACATGTTTCTCAGGTGACAGAGATGATTAAACTAAGGTTCAGGATGCATACTAGGATGCCCAGGTGGGTTCCCACGATCAAGTGGTGGCCTCCGGTGGTGGTGTTATGCACGTCTAGGTTTTCAGGAGTGTAGGATTCGATGGTGAGGGTGTAGAGCCGGTTAGAGTGGGTGGGGCGACTAAGGGTTAAGAAAACCCTAATTTTCGCTACATATCATCACGGATTACCTCGAATCAGATGGTTTTCTCTCCAAATCATTTGTACTTTCGTGTAGAGAACGTTTGTAGCTTCGATTTGGCTCAAGAATGAGGTGATTTGGTTTGGTTTTGAGTGAGTTATGGTAGAGAGAAGGTAGAGAGAGTGGGTGGCCGGATTAGGGTTTCTAGAGTGAGAAAGTGGGGGTGTTAAATGAAGAAGATGAGTCTTTCATGGTATTTATATCCCGCGGTGTTCGGGTTCGTTTCGTTGGCTTGGTTCGTGTTTTCGTGGCGTTTCCGGAACGTAACGCGTAGTTTTACGTTTAGTTTACGTTCCGAAAGTTGTGATTCCAAATAAATCTTTAAAAAACTATTTGTCTTAAATTATTTATCGTAATTAATTATTTTAAGCGTTTCGTGAACTCGCGTCATCATTTCGCGTATTGTACGTATTATAATTAAAATTAATTTATTTTACGCGTTTTCATTAAAATAGTTTCCGTTTAATTTATTTCTGATGAGTTTCAACATTGTAAAACAGGAAATACTATATTTTCTTAAATTTATTATCGTTCGTGTCGTTTTCGTTTTCGTTTCGTCAGTAAACGTCACTTACGCGCATTTTCGTACAGAGCGCTGACTGTACGAACACGATCGTACGTTTTCACTTTCTGATTTTGTTATATACTCTTCAGTCATCATTTCAGATCGTTAAACTTTCAGATTTATTCATACAGATCGTCAACTATACGAATAATTCGTCGGTTTAGCATTCTGTAACAACAACTGTTATGGTTTTATTCTGTTTATCCTCGCATACGTTCATACCTAATAGCATTAAATCAAGCATATGTGTATCTGTTCAGTGTTGTCTGATGTGTTTCTGACTGTTAAACCGTGAGGTTTAAGTGAGATTGCAGACCGTTAGCATAATAGTTTAATGTTAACCTCAAGTGTAAATAGCATCAACATGGTTTCACGTAATGTGTACCTGAGTTACTGTGCACTTTACTGTCCATCCATGGTTTCAGACTGATTAGCCTATGTGAGTGTCTCTAGGATTCACTTCCCTTTAGTCATTCAGTGTTCTTCATTGTCCATCCATGGTTTTGTGCCGAGTGACTAGGATGATTATGGTTCCATCTAGTTAACCAAGTGGCTTCTTATGGTATCCTTTAACTACGCACCGATGTTGAAAGTCACACCCAAATTACTTCTATGAATTGGTACTGAATGCCTTCGTGAGTGTCTCCAGGAGTCACTCCCCTCTAGTATTCAGTCGTTCTTAGATGTGAACTCTAAACTTGGTTTTCGAACTCTAATGAATTGGAAATCGGTTTAATCAGAATTTTTAAAGACTATGTTGGATGTTGATTTGAATGGTAGGTAAAACGCTTAATTATCATTAACAACAGTATCATATGTGGTTTAGTATGTGGTGGGCTGGCGGTAAGCTTGACCCTAAGTGTGCCTTATATATAAGCATACAGGACTGGATTGGATAGGTGGTTCTTAATGAGGTTAAGGTTGTTACCGAAAAGGTTTGTGAAACTCATTTTCAAATACTAAACTCTTTGAACTCACCAACCATGTGTTGACTTTGTTTTCTTACATGTTTCTCAGGTGACAGAGATGATTAAACTAAGGTTCAGGATGCATACTAGGATGCCCAGGTGGGTTCCCACGATCAAGTGGTGGCCTCCGGTGGTGGTGTTATGCACGTCTAGGTTTTCAGGAGTGTAGGATTCGATGGTGAGGGTGTAGAGCCGGTTAGAGTGGGTGGGGCGACTAAGGGTTAAGAAAACCCTAATTTTCGCTACATATCATCACGGATTACCTCGAATCAGATGGTTTTCTCTCCAAATCATTTGTACTTTCGTGTAGAGAACGTTTGTAGCTTCGATTTGGCTCAAGAATGAGGTGATTTGGTTTGGTTTTGAGTGAGTTATGGTAGAGAGAAGGTAGAGAGAGTGGGTGGCCGGATTAGGGTTTCTAGAGTGAGAAAGTGGGGGTGTTAAATGAAGAAGATGAGTCTTTCATGGTATTTATATCCTGCGGTGTTCGGGTTCGTTTCGTTGGCTTGGTTCGTGTTTTCGTGGCGTTTCCGGAACGTAACGCGTAGTTTTACGTTTAGTTTACGTTCCGAAAGTTGTGATTCCAAATAAATCTTTAAAAAACTATTTGTCTTAAATTATTTATCGTAATTAATTATTTTAAGCGTTTCGTGAACTCGCGTCATCATTTCGCGTATTGTACGTATTATAATTAAAATTAATTTATTTTACGCGTTTTCATTAAAATAGTTTCCGTTTAATTTATTTCTGATGAGTTTCAACATTGTAAAACAGGAAATACTATATTTTCTTAAATTTATTATCGTTCGTGTCGTTTTCGTTTTCGTTTCGTCGGTAAACGTCACTTACGCGCATTTTCGTACAGAGCGCTGACTGTACGAACACGATCGTACGTTTTCACTTTCTGATTTTGTTATCTACTCTTCAGTCATCATTTCAGAATGTTAAACTTTCAGATTTATTCATACAGATCGTCACCTATACGAATAATTCGTCGGTTTAGCATTCTGTAACAACAACTGTTATGGTTTTATTCTGTTTATCCTTGCATACGTTTATACCTAATAGCATTAAATCAAGCATACGTGTATATGTTCAGTTTTGTCTGATGTGTTTCTGACTGTTAAGCCGTGAGCTTTAAGTCAGATTGCAGACCGTTAGCATAATAGTTTAATGTTAACCTCAAGTGTAAATAGCATCAACATGGTTTCACGTAATGTGTACTGGAGTTACTGTGCAAATTACTGTTCCGGTAACGATCCCGGCACAGATGTTACAGTCTCCCCTTGTTAAAGAAATTTCGTCCCGAAATTTAAAAGTTATTATCAGTATAACTTCCTTTGTAACAAGTGGGAAAACTTTGATTGGTGTGATGTCCCTACGCTCCCAAATGAACTCTGGATCGCGTTTAGGATTTGTATGTATGACCTCAGAGTTTTGCTAATCTTATTACTCATAGTTGTCTTACTGTTACGGCTTGCTAAGCCTCTGTATGACTCTAACACCTTATTGTTCAAAACTAACTGACGCTATGAGCATCAATTGTTTACACAATATTAGTGTTAGCTATGGTTTTCCTACGTATGTCAGGTGCATTAGCCAAGGATTCTTTCATTTTTTCCGTCACAATAAAAGAATTCCTAAGTTCCATGGAATACTCATGTGATTATACTAATAGGAATAAGATAAATTTCTTATTCGTACTAGTATCAAAATAAGATGAAGTCTTATGAGTGAGGAGATACTACATACCAGTACCCGTCTCCGGGTCTTGGTGTGTTGCAGCGGCTCCAATCATAAATGCTCTCCCACTAGGCATTTGAGCTCCTTGTTGCGCCTTCTTCGGACAGCCCCTGGAGAAATGACCTAGTTCTCCACAGTTATAGCATCCCTGATTGTTGTTGTTGTAGTTGCCAGGGTTCTGCGGTGGTGGTATTGCCATAGCAGCGTTGTTTACAGCCGGTGTCGGTGGAGTTTGGCAGTGGTGAAACAAATGGCCTTTTCGGCCACAATTAGTACACTGCCTGCACGGCATAGTGGCAGCATGATGAAACTGGCATTGTGCACATTGAGGATGTATGCCAGAGTAAGGTTTGCATGCAGCTTTAGTAGGTACTGTAGCAACTTGATGAAGAGGTATGGGCATCGTGTAGTCTTGAGCGACCTTCTGTTTCTTCTTCGATGGCTCCTCTTTAGTCTTGCCAGAGTCGTCTTTCAATTCTCCTGATTTCACCATCACGTCAGTGAGTTTAGCGGACAGAGAAATGGCGGACTCTAAAATTGCAGGGTTTGCAGCAAGTACAATGCCCTGAATGCAGGATGGCAATCCCCCTACATTTCGGTCAATTCGCTTTTCTAGAGTTGGAACCATCTCAGGCACTAAGGCTACCAATTCATGATAGCGGGTAGTGAACGTCATGTGATCAGCTCCTTTCATCACATAATTGGAGAGTTCAACTTCCAGTTTTTGTAGTTCGTGCTTAGGACAGAATTCATTCCTCAAAAGGATTATGAATTCTTCCCAAGGCATAGCTAGTGCTTCATCTCTATCTCGAGCGTGTATCTGGGAGTTCCACCAGGTTAGGGCACGCTTACTGAAAGATCCAGCGGCGTAGCGAACCTTATGTCGTTCCGGACAACCACTTATGTCCAGTGTAGTTTCCATCTTCTCTAACCACTATATTAGTCCAACGGCTCCTTCAACGCCGCTAAAGCTTGGCGGTTTGCATCCTACGAATGACTTGTAGGAGCAGTCTGAAGTGGTGCCAGTGTTTCCACTAGTTTCCCCCGCAGTAAGCCCGGTGTTGTTAGTGTGGCCTTGAATTCGGTTGATCATCTCCGGGATGATATCCTTCATCTGGTTAGTCAGCTGGCTACTCAGTAATGTTGCCAAGGCAATAGTAGCAGGATCCAGAACTATAGTTGCAGTCGGGTTCGGAGGAAGGTCTAGTGGAGGAGGAGGTGGCGGTGGTGAATCTGGCGGTGATGGCGTTGAAGAGTGTGGTGCTGAGGTCTGTGGAGTAGGTACTGGAGTAGGTTGTCTTTGGGGCGGCATTCTGATCATAACCAAAAGGATATTGGTTAGTGCAGTGATCGAATGCAGAAGACACAATTCAGTCCTAAATCCTATGTGCTCTACATGAGGGTCCCTAAGTTATAGTCTAGGCCAAACCGTTTAAGTAATGACCTATTATCCTCTATAACCTTGAGCTCTGATACCAATCTGTCACACCCCGAGCCGGCGGGGTTGGATCGGAGTCCCCGTCAGGCGAAAGATTCTCGGGGCGCGATATCGGGAGTGATAATCATGATGATCAGATTGTTTACATAGCATCAATGTTATGAATAATTAAAGCACAATAAAACATTAAGCTAGGATTACAAAGTTAAATTACAATAATCAATGTTTAGTAATTTAACTAAGTAAAACTATCAAAAGAATCAAATGTATCTATCTTGTATCTGTACAAGATATCAAAAGTGACTCGTAGCATCAATCAAAATATGTGCTTTCCAAAAGTCTACTAGGTCCTCTATCTGAGCATCCTAGCATGCAGTCTTGAAAACCTGAGCCTATCCCTGTGCATCACCTGAGAAAGCATGTAAGAAAACAAAGTCAACACAATGGTTGGTGAGTTCATATAGTTTTAGTATTTGAAAAATAGTTTTGCAAACCTTCTCGATAAAACCTTAATCTTATTAACAACACCTGTATCATCCAACTCGGTATGCTTATATATAGGGCATACCCCTGAGTCGAGCCTACAACCCGCCCAGACGCCGTCCCACCACATACTAAGTCGCATAGGACATTTTTGTTAATAATAATTAAGCATTTTACCTACCATTCAATTCCAACATAGATTCAAGCATTCTGTTTATAAGTTTTATGATATCAACCCAAAAGTGTTCACGAATCCCCTAGGTAACAACAACCTTAATCTCATTAACACCACCTGTATCATCCAGCTCGGTATGCTTATATATAAGGCATACCCCTGAGTCGAGCCTACAACCCACCCAGACGTCGTCCCACCACATAATAAGTCGCATAGGACATTGCTGTTAATGAAAATCAAGCGTCCTACCTACTACCAAATCCCATCATAGCTTAAGTGTTCTGATCGTAAGTTTCCACACGCACAAAGTATCATCTGAGTATCAAGTTTGAGAGGCACCATTATGGACAGTTGAACGCCCTAAGGACTTCAGCATCCAACCGTAACGGTCCTAAGTATAACTCATGACGTGTTATGATAGAGAAACCCTCAAGCTGACACGAAGTCAGCTAGAAGAACCCAAATCATTCTAGTCGCTTGTCATAACCATGGATGAATCAAGAAGAACACTGAATAACTAGTAAGGCTTGACCAATGTCAAGATGCGGCGGCCAATAAGTCTGTCTTACATGATTCTGACAACGAAGAGCACTGATGACTAGTAGGGCTTGACCAATGTCAAGACGCGGCGGCCAACAGTCTGTCTTACGATGTCCTATAGCTTAAGCATACAAGTTTAAAGCATTCACATAGTTTTACTGATGACTAGTAGGGCTTGACACATAGGTCAACACGCGGCGGTCAATCAGTCTGTTGTTTAAGCATCCCAAGTATATCAAGCATTCATGTGTTTCAAGCATTCCAAGTATATCAAGCATTCATGTGTTTCAACCATTACAAGTACATCGAGCATTCCAGTGTGCTAAGCATCTCACGCATATAAGTCCTTATAGCCTTTTTAAGCTAGTAAGTCTTTCTAAGCAATGTAAGTTTTCAAGTTTAAGTCTAAACTATTAAGTGTAAGTGTAAAACGAATTAATATCTAGATTAAGAGTGTAAGATATTAACTTTTAAAATAGTTGTATAAAGTATTAGTATTTTGAATTATGTACTTATAGTATTAGTTTTCGTAACTCGTATATCGAATGTTAGCATTTAACTTAAGTGTTTCAAAGCATTAGCATCGCGTCTGTAGTCTAAGCTTAAGGTTTCATAGCATAATCATCAAGCGTATAGTTTAAGCACATAGCTTATAGCATAAGCATTTAGTCTAAAGTTTAAGAGTAAAGTTTATAGCACAATCATCGAGCGTATAGTTTAAGCCTGAAGTTTATAGCATAAGTATCAAGCATCAAGTTTAAGCATCTAGTTTGTAGAATAAGCATTAAGCATATAGTTTCAAGCTTCTAGTTTGTAGTATAAGTATCAAGTTTATAGCTTCTCAAAGTATACTAGATTCCAAGCATAAGCCTTATTGTAAGCATCATGGTTATGTTTAAAAGCATTAAATAACATTTCAATAATTTATTAAAATGTTTAACATGCTTCTCAGTCCCGAAGTAAAACACATAAGTTTGAAAAGGGATAAATGAACTCACCTGTAGTAGTGGTGTGGTTGACTAAGTTCTAAACAAGAAATGCACGCGCTCTTGGTTGTACTTGATGTTGTTTTTCACGATCCTGTATTGATTTCACGATGTTTGTAACTTATAAGTATAAGTTGTGAATGATTTGTGTGTGTGCAGGTGTTAGCCTTAACGTTGGCTAACACTCGTAAGTCTCGGTCGTCATTCGGCCTTAATTCAATGGTTGTAGATCCTTATTATCACATGTTTTTATGTTGTGTATTTAGCTTTAACCCATTCTTGAAATTTCACCACTTTGTCCTAACATGCTAGTTAAGTGTATTGGTTATAAACTTTGCAACATCAACCTAAGTATAAACTTAGGCTTATAGTTCAAACCTTACTTGTATTATTTGTTAACCTTGAAATAGTTGTTTCCTAGTTAATAACTAAGTGGACAACATTCCTTGTAAAAATGATGGTTTCAAGTTAGTAAAGTTCATTAAACAACATTCATTACCTTTTTAGTAATTCTCTTAATAATCCCATAACTATGAAATGTCGTTTTATAAAGTTGGTTCGAAGTGTGGTTCTTAAGACTTGGATTGTTAAGTTATGTGGGCCGATTTGCTAACAATGGGCCGAATGAACTACATGGGCCGTATGATGATGATGTTGGGCCGCATCAATCACTGTGGGCCGAAATGGGGTTAGTGGGCCGAAGGAATGATGCTGGGCCGTATAAACTGAGTGGGCCTACTGTTGGGCCGAATCCATGTCTAGCCTAGGCAGTCCACATGGGCCAAATTGCATGGACTAGTTTTGATTGGGCTGTCAAGCGTTATGGTCTGTATAGTTATATGGGTCGCATGGCTGATGTTGGGCCTGGACATGTGTCCTGGGCCGAATGACATGGCCCGAATGTTTTAGTTCGGCCGATCAAAAAAATGTGGGGCGAATGAAATGGCTGCCGAACGAGGATGGTTCGAATGAAGCTGCTGGGTCGAATGAGGTAGCAGCCGAGTGAGACCCATTCTGGGTTGGTGGCCAAATGGAGTGCATGACCGAAGGGGGGTGGCTGCTGGCGAAGGGAGGTGGGCGAAGGAGTAGCAGCCAACGCATGAGGGTGGTAGGCCATTCGGCCGACTGGTTGACACAGCTCCTTCGGCTAAGGCCATTCGGCCTTAGGCTGTGTGGTTGCCTCGGCCGGCCACTGCCCAGGTGGGTTCCCACGATCAAGTGGTGGCCTCCGGTGGTGGTGTTATGCACGTCTAGGTTTTCAGGAGTGTAGGATTCGATGGTGAGGGTGTAGAGCCGGTTAGAGTGGGTGGGGCGACTAAGGGTTAAGAAAACCCTAATTTTTCCTACATATCATCACAGATTACCTCGAATCAGATGGTTTTCTCTCCAAATCAGTTGTACTTTCGTGTAGAGAACGTTTGTAGCTTCGATTTGGCTCAAGAATGAGGTGATTTGGTTGAGTTTTGAGTGAGTTATGGTAGAGAGAAGGTAGAGAGAGAGTGGGTGGCCGGATTAGGGTTTCTAGAGTGAGAAAGTGGGGGTGTTAAATGAAGAAGATGAGTCTTTCATGGTATTTATATCCCGCGGTGTTCGGGTTCGTTTCGTTGGCTTGGTTCGTGTTTTCGTGGCGTTTCCGGAACGTAACGCGTAGTTTTACGTTTAGTTTACGTTCCGAAAGTTGTGATTCCAAATAAATCTTTAAAAAACTATTTGTCTTAAATTCTTTATCGTAATTAATTATTTTAAGCGTTTCGTGAACTCGCGTGATCATTTCGCGTATTGTACGTATTATAATTAAAATTAATTTATTTTACGCGTTTTCATTAAAATAGTTTCCGTTTAATTTATTTCTGATGAGTTTCAACATTGTAAAACAGGAAATACTATATTTTCTTAAATTTATTATCGTTCGTGTCGTTTTCGTTTTCGTGTCGTCAGTAAACGTCACTTACGCGCATTTTCGTACAGAGCGCTGACTGTACGAACACGATCGTACGTTTTCACTTTCTGATTTTGTTATATACTCTTCAGTCAATCATTTCAGATCGTTAAACTTTCAGATTTATTCATACAGATCGTCACCTATACGAATAATTCGTCGGTTTAGCATTCTGTAACAACAACTGTTATGGTTTTATTCTGTTTATCCTCGCATACGTTCATACCTAATAGCATTAAATCAAGCATATGTGTATCTGTTCAGTGTTGTCTGATGTGTTTCTGACTGTTAAACCGTGAGGTTTAAGTGAGATTGCAGACCGTTAGCATAATAGTTTAATGTTAACCTCAAGTGTAGATAGCATCAACATGGTTTCACGTAATGTGTACCTGAGTTACTGTGCACTTTACTGTCCATCCATGGTTTCAGACTGATTAGCCTCTGTGAGTGTCTCTAGGATTCACTTCCCTTTAGTCATTCAGTGTTCTTCATTGTCCATCCATGGTTTTGTGCCGAGTGACTAGGATGATTATGGTTCCATCTAGTTAACCAAGTGGCTTCTTATGGTATCCTTTAACTACGCACCGATGTTGAAAGTCACACCCAAATTACTTCTATGAATTGGTACTGAATGCCTTCGTGAGTGTCTCCAGGAGTCACTCCCCTCTAGTATTCAGTCGTTCTTAGATGTGAACTCTAAACTTGGTTTTCGAACTCTAATGAATTGGAAATCGGTTTAATCAGAATTTTTAAAGACTATGTTGGATGTTGATTTGAATGGTAGGTAAAACGCTTAATTATCATTAACAACAGTATCATATGTGGTTTAGTATGTGGGGGGCTGGTGGCTGGGATGGCGGTAAGCTTGACCCTAAGTATGCCTTATATATAAGCATACAGGACTGGATAGGATAGGTGGTTTTTAATGAGGTTAAGGTTGTTACCGAAAAGGTTTTTGAAACTCATTTTCAAATACTAAACTCTTTGAACTCACCAACCATGTGTTGACTTTGTTTTCTTACATGTTTCTCAGGTGACAGAGATGATTAAACTAAGGTTCAGGATGCATACTATGATGCCCAGATAGAGGACCTAGTAGCGTTTGGAATCACATATTTTTTTTATTTACTTGTGAATCATTTTGTTATCTTGTACAGTTACAAGATAGTGAACTCATGATTCTTTTGACAGGTTTACTTAGTTAAATTATCAAACAGTGAAAATTGTAATTTAACTTTGTAATCCTAGTTTAATTATTATTGTGCTTTAGTTATTCTCAAATGTTGATGCTATGTATTCAATCTAATCATTCCGATTATCACACGATATCATGCCCCGAGACTTTTCCGCCCGACGGGAGAGTCAATCCAGCTCACCGGCTTGGGGTGTGACAAGCATGAAGGTGAAACATGAGGAGACGAACAGATGCAAAAAATGTGGTAAAATCCACACCGGGCAGTGCTTGGTGGGCACTAACTGATGTTTTCGATACGGAAAGACAGGGCATTTTTCTAGCAAATGCCCGAGAGCCACCAGATGCTTCAACTACAATAGGATTGGACATCTGTTCAAGGATTGCAGACAACCACGGCCCGATGCTTTGGGCTCTGGTAAGAAAGAGAAGAAAGGGAAGGAGGAGCAGAAGGCTAAAGGACTAGCCTTCACAATGACAAAGGATGATGCTATTGAGGACCCGGACGTGGTCACAGGTACCTTTTATATCAACAATATTCCTGCTTCTGTATTGTTTGATTCTGGTGCCAGTATGAGTTTTGTATCATCTACTTTCTGTTATGGGTTATCTGGGAAGGTTAAGATGATAGATCTGGTATTTGATGTAGAGACGGCTATTGGTAAGATGACCAGGGTGACTGAGGCTATAGATGATTGTTATGTTGTGATAGAGGGTCATAAGTTCCCTGTACGATTGTTTCTTATAACCTTGGGAGGGTTCGATGAAGTCTGGGTATGGACTGGTTAGCCAAATATGAGGCTAACATTATATGTCGACGGAAGATGATATGTTTACGTGTGATGGATGGGAGCTCCATAACAGTTCATGGTGATAAAGCGATGTATGCGCCGAAGATCATTTCGATGATCAAGGCTTATGTTATGATGAGGCGAGGGTGTGTAACCTACTTGGCTTATGTGATTGAAGAACATACTGATATGAGTACGATTTATGATGTACTCGTGGTGCGTAATTTCCCCGATGTATTCCCTGAGAAATTACTTAGATTACCACCGGAACGGGAAATTGAGTTCCAAATCGATTTAGTGCCGAGGGCACAACCTTTCGCCAAGACATCTTATCGTTTGGCTCCTACCGAGATGAAAGAGATGATGGCCCAACTATAAGAACTCCTTGAAAAAGTTTTATACGACCGAGTGTCTCTCCGTGGGGAGCACCGGTGATGTTTGTTAAGAAGAAAGATGGAAACATGCGAATGTGTATTGACTACAGGAAACTGAATAAGTTGACCATAAATAACAGGTATCCTATGCCTAGGATTGAAGATTTGTTCGATCAATTGCAAGGTGCAAGCTCGTTCTCTAAGATTGATCTACAATCCTGTTACTATCAGTTGAAAGTTCGAGAGCAGGATATTCCAAAAACTGCATTCCGAACACGTTATGGACACTACAAATTTCTCGTTATGTCGTTTGGATTGACGAATGCTCCTGCAGCATTTGTGGATTTGATGAACAGGGTATGTTGACCGATGCTGGACCGATCGGTGATAGTGTTTATAGATGATATTTTGATTTATTCAAAGAACGAGGGAGTCCATGCTTGCGACGTACGAGAGGTATTGGAGATCCTGAGGAAAGAGAAAATTTATGCTAAGTTCTCCAAATGTTCCTTCTGGTTACGATAAGTACAGTTTCTGGGTCGCGTGGTGAACCCAGACGGCATTATGGTGGACCCAGCTAAATTGAAACGGTTATGAAATGAATTCCTTCGAAGTCACCGACGGAAGTACGCAGTTTTCTTGGTTTGGCCGGCTACTATCGGAGATTTATTCAGGACTTCTCCAAGATAGCGACACCACTAACGAAGTTCACGAAGAAAGACGCAAAGTACGAATGGGGTCGAAACCAAGAACAAGCGTTTTCAGTGCTAAAGGAGAAACTTACCCAAGCTCCTGTTTTAGCACTGCCGGATGGGAGTGATGATTTCGTTGTGTATGCTGATGCATCACGACAAGGGTTGGGATGTGTACTGATGCAAAGGGGAAGGCTGATAGCTTATGCTTCGCGCCAGCTAAATATTCATGAGGCTGACTACCTGACCCACGATCTCGAACTCGCTGCAGTGGTGTTTGCATTGAAAATATGAAGGCACTATATGTATGGAGAAAAGAGTACCATCTATACCGACCACAAGAGTCTGAAGTATTTCTTCGAGCAAAAGGATTTGAACATGAGGCAGAGACGTTGGCTTTAGCTGCTCAAGGATAATGATTGTGATATCTTATATCACTCGGGGAATGCCAATGTGGTGGCAGATGCCTTAAGTCGTAAGACCGAGCATCCTGTCATACGAGTCAAATCGTATAGTTTGGTGATAACGCCAGACATCCTGGAGGAGCTCAAGCAAGCGCAACAAAAAGGGTTAGAGCCAGACAATGTGGGCTTTGAATGTGTCTTTGGACAAGTGAAGAACTTGGAAGACAATGACTATGGTGCGACGGTACAACTAGGTTGAATGTGGGTGCCCAGAAATGGTGACATTCGATCGAGGATTTTAGATGAAGCCCACAAATCACATTATTTTGTGCATCCTGGTGCGATGAAGATGTATCAAGATCTTTTCAAAGATTATTTGTGGCCAGGGATAAAGTTTAACGTGATACGGTATGTGAGCAGGTGCCTTACTTGTGCGCAAGTAAACGACGAACATCAGAAGCGCTACGGATATGTGCAACCTCTCGAGGTACCGGAATGGAAATGGGAACACATCACCATGGATTTCATCACCTGGCTACCAAGAACAGCTAAACGACATTATACCAAATGGGTGATTGTGGACCGATTGAAAAAGAGTGCACACTATCTTCCTATCAGGGAAACGTATACGTCCGAAAGGTTTTCCGAGCTGTTCGTGAAAGAGATTGTGACCCGACATGGATTTCCTGTCTCCATTGTGTCAGATCGGGATACAAGGTTTACTTACAGATTCTGGAAGCAGTTTCATGATGCTATGGGAACAAGACTGAACATCAGTACCACCTATCACCCCAGACCAATGGACAGTCTGAAAGGACTATCCATAAGTTGGAGGATATGCTTAAGGCATTCATTATCGATTTTGGAGGAAGGAAGGATGACCACTTGCCATTGGTGGAGTTTTCGTGTAACAACAGCTACCACTCCAGTATTGGAATGCCCCCATATGAGGCGTTGTATGGAAGAAGATGTAGAACCCTAGTGTGTTGGGGTGAAGTGGGACAGAAAGAGATGGGAAACAAGGCTGCTGTGATTGATATGGCAGAAAAGTTACTGGTAAAAGCACGAATGAAAGCCGCAGAAGTTCGCCATAAGTCATACGCAGAAAAATGCAGAAGAGCGATAGAGTTTGATGTTGGAGATCGAGTGTTGCTAAAGGTATCACCATGGAAGGAAATCATTCGATTCTGGAAGCGAGAAAAACTGAGTCCGAGGTATATCGTTCCATTTCAGATAAAGGCAAGGGTAGGGAAAGTCGCGTGCCGATTGGACCTACCAGAGGAGCTAAGCGGGATTCATCCTACCTTCCACGTGTCACATCTTAGGAAGTGCCTTGCAGACGAGTAGGCACATATTCCTTGGATGACATCGAGGTGGATGACCGACTGAACTACATTGAAGAACCAGTCGCAATTGTGGATACAAAGGAAAAACAGCTTTGGAGTAAAACGGTTCGTCATGTCAGAGTTCAGTAGAAGCATCGAAAGTGTTCAGACACTGCATGGGAAACAGAAGAGGAAATGAGGAGGTTGTATCCTCATTTGTTCGATGTGTGACGAGGCAGGTTTCGGAACAAAACCTATTGTAAAGAGGGGAGACTTGTAACACCCCAAATTTTCTAAAATAAGTGACTTGAATTTACGAATGCGTAACGGATAATAAACTTGCTGGAAAACAGACGAAAAATAAACTAAGTTAAGTTCACGAAATGGGGTACTCGAATTGAATTTCGAGAACCCTAATTTCACAGAGGTCAGTACTCGAAACTGATTCTGTGAACTCCCAATATCGAGTACCAGGTTCGTGAACCCCGCCTATATATATGAGTGCCTTGGGAAATGTGCACACCTTTGGCCGGAAGCAAATTCTCTCTCAAGTACACGAAGCTAGGTTCGAGAACTTCAAGAATCGGCTATAAATTTCTCTAGACGAAGAGGGAACCCATGAGAAGCTACCAGGAGGATCATCTAACTACAAGTAAGAGTTTTATGCGAAAAAGCTACGATTTTATACGAAAGTGAACTTAGGCATAAAGCACACACCTTTATGCATAAAATTTGAGACTTCGCAATTCCAACGTATTGGTACTGACATAAGGAACCTAGAACTAGCTCCCCAAAGTCTTAGAAATATTTTTGAGATGTTTTATGACGAAAACATGAGGACCCGAATATGTACACGAAATGAGTATCCGAACCCCTTCGTGAGTTTGGTTTCGAGAACCTGTCTTCGTGAACTAGGTTTCATGAACTGTGGTTCGAGAACTATGTTTCGAGAACCTGTCTTCATGAAATGAGGATTCGTGTACTATGATTCGTATACTCTAGCACTTCGAGTACTCATGGATTTCGTGTACCACGATATTTCGCGAACTTTACGGATTTCGTGTACATTGGTACTTGGTAAACTTCAAGGGTTTCGAATACTAGCAAGTTTTGAGAACTTGTAGTTATGAGGGGGAACTAGTAGCTATGAGGACTTAGAATAAATTTTAAGTCTAAGAATGGAATGTAATGAGACGATGTAATAATGTAGGTTCTTGAGTCTTAGCTAAGGAGTTCAGCTAAAAAGATAAGGAGCAACTGTCAGTTGAGTTCTAGATGCCCTATTTCAACACTTTACGTGTATTTATATTTTTGGGCTGACATACATGCTGTTAATATGTTCATGATGCGTTATGATGCTATGTGCCTATGCTATGATGGTGAATGCTTGATGTATGATGAAATATGCATGAGAATATGCTAAGTATGATGAATGCATGATTAATGAGTTATGAGGATGAATAGTATGGTGACATGATATGATGATGACTGTATGATAACATGCATTATGATGATAACTATGATGAGAGTTATAGAATGTTATTATAAGATCCTAGGTCACTTGGATGGAAGTATGATGTTATGATTATGATGCTAGCATGACATATAAATGATGCCATGATGTTACAATGTGATGATATAATGACATGTATATGATGCTAGGGTGTTATGATGATTTGATGAAATGATACTAGCATAACGTCTTATGTTGATTCCTATGCTATTAGGATAATTATATGATAAAATGATGTTAGCATGACATGTTTATAATGCCATGATGACTATGAAGAGTGACGATATGATGCTAGCATGAAATGTTATGTGATTATGATGAATATGATATGATGCTAGTATAACA
>SZYD01000167.1:0-52017 GCA_009363875.1 Mikania micrantha | reverse complement strand
ACAAAGGATCAGAGGTGAAACAAGCTAGATTGGTCTCAGTTTTAGAAAGAAATCTGGCTAAAGTGGGTTTTGTACTATTCCGGGTAAGTAAACTTGCAAACCGGTTTTATCACTTCAAATGGTTAGGATCAACACTAAAAAGGCTTAGGAACTCATAGGACATGTTGATTTAAATTTTTGAATGTTCAAAGGAGGCTGGAGAATCCGGCAATAGGCAATGTCGATGGAATAACACCAAACCATCTAATATAGATGGACCTGATGGACCAGCAGGGAAAGAACCATCGACATTGCTGTAATCGATGGAGCAAAATCGATGATTTCAGAACCAAAATGCTAGGATCGATGGCCTCTAGAGTGAGAACACCGAAGACCATCGACACCAACAGTATCGATGGCCTATGGGCTTAAACAAAGGCCTTTGTCGAACTTATGAGCACCCAGCAGGGTTGTTTTTGTTTTCATCTATACTAAGTGGATTCGAGGGAATTATTATCGATGGTTCTTGATTGACCTTGCTAATATCAGTGGCTTCCAGATGAAAAAGCCTAAGGGACCATCTATATTGCTAATATCGATGGCCTTAGGGCTAGTCGAAGCGTACATGTCGATATTATACTATCGATAGAACAATCTCTGAGTATTAATCGACATTAGTGGATCAAAATCACCGATACTAATCAGAAGCTTGTTGATACTAGTAACCAAGTGTGGTTCAAGTAGTTTAAGTCTAAAACCAGCTGCTATGGATCAGAATCAAAGCCACAAGGGCGTGTAGAACACGATGGGGTCGGGTAAAGTTATTTAGTATTTGTCTAAGTTTTAAAGGATTCAATCATCATCGATACTAATGTTTTGTGATAAAAACTAACATATTACAACTTATAAACTCAAAAACACAGGTGTTATGAACAACTTAAAACTGAGGACTATGGAATTTAAGGATAAAAAAAGAAACAAAGGGTGATATTCGGATAAGGGTCATTGTGTGTGATCATGTGTTTCATGCAAGCCCTAACCTTCAATATTATCACCAATATGATCAACACTGATATTGGATGGTCAAAAATTCAATAAGGTTAGTGTTGAAAGAGAAATCATAATCATTCACAAGGGTAAATTCCATGAAACACATCAATGAGACTCACAAGGATTTAGGTTATACTTTATTAAGTTAACCTAAATCCCCAAACTTGTAAATCTTGTATCTCATAACCAAACTTATATTTTATTAAAATATATTTTATAAGATAGTATTAAATTATCGTTGCAAAAGAAAATAAGGTTTTATAAAAACAAGTTAACTTTCTTTAATTCATAAGATTTTCAAACTAACATCTCTTTTCACACTTTATACTATATCTTTTAAACATAAACTTAACTAACTAAGTTAGATTTTATTTATGTTGGGTAAAGGTTTAGAACGCTAATTTGAATAAGATAAGATATAATTTAGCATTAGTAACTCATCATAGCAACAATTAGGACACTTAGTCACACACTTAGATCGAAATTACTATATCAATAACTATAAATACTTACGATACAAAATTATAGCAAAATGAAATCAGGAATTGAAAAATATACATCCAATACAACAAGCGAGCGAACGAGGTTCTAGGTTATTCAAGTAGGCTACAACACAGTTGAGTTCATTTGTCCCTTTTCAAACTATTTTGTTTCACTTCGGGACTGAGAAACATGTTTAAATATTTTATGTAAATGTTTACACATTTCTTAAATCTTTAATACTTACTCATAATGCTAATATTCTATAGTACTCATATATTTAGATGCTTTAAACTTATGATTATTGAATGTCTTAAACCTATGATACTTGAAGGCTTTTAACTTATAAACTATATGATGCTTGAATACTTCTATACAAATATTCTATGATTCTATGATTCTTGAATGCTTTGAAACTATATTATATAATGCTTTGAAACTATATTCTTGAAATTATTAAATGTTTAAACTCTCAAAAATTTGTGTGCTTGGACACTTAAATACTTGAAATGCTAAACACTTAAACTATGCGGAATGAGATCTCGGTTGAGATACAGGTACACGTGCACATGGTACATGAAGACTAAACACTTGTATGCTATAAACTTGTATGCTATAAGCTATAGGACCTCGTAAGACAGACTGACTGGCCGCCGATAGTGTTATTAAGATTCACTCCCCACTAGTCATCAGTGTTCTTCGTTGTCAGAATCTTGTAATTCAGGCTGATTGGCCGCCGAGCGTTGACATTGGTCAAGCCCCACTAGTCATTCAGTGTTCTTCTTGGTTCATCCATGGTTTTGTGACGAGTGACTAGGATGATTCAGGTTTCTTCTAGTTGACTTTGTGTCATCTTGAGGTTCCTTTATCAAAACACCGATGTTGAAAGTCACACTTAGTTTCTTCTACGGATTGATACTGAATGCCTTCGAGAGTGTCTTTAAGAGTCACTCCCCACTAGTATTCAGTTGTCCATAGGAGTAAACTCTAAAAACTTGGTTTTCAAACTCTCTTGTGTGTGTGTGAACTTGGTTTAAGCAGAATTCTTGGAAACTATGGTGGATATGGATTTTGAATGGTAGGTAAAACACTTAATTATCATTAATAACAATATCATATGTGGTTTAGTATGTGGTGAGCTGGCGGCTGGGCTGGCGGTAAGCTTGACCCTACGTATTCCCTATATATAAGTATACCAAACTGGATGTGATAGGTGGTTATTAATAAGGTTAAGGTTGTTACCGAAAAGGTTTGTGAAACTTGTTTTCAAATACTAAACTCTATGAACTCACCAACCATGTGTTGATTTTGTTTACTTACCTGTTTTTTCAAGTGACGTATAGGACTAGGTTAAGACTGCAGGATGCATACTAGGATGCCCAGATAGTGGACCTAGTGACTTTTAGAAGCACACATTTTGCTTGTAGACAATGAATCAGTCTAATATCTTGTACGATCACAAGATAGTAGACTCATGATTCTAACGGATATGTTGTTTAGTTAAATTATCAAACAAAACAGTTGTAATTTAACTTTGAAACTATTAGTTAATTATTATTGTGCTTTAGTTATTCTCAAATGTTGTGTTATGTATACAATCTGATCACTCCGATTATCTCACGATATCGCGCCTCGAGAACCTTTCGCCCGACGGGACATTCGATCCGGCCTGCCGGCTCGGGGTGTGACAGTATCGATGGAGCCTATTGCCCAGAACTTTGGAGAGTGTCGCCATTGAAAAGTTTGAAGAGCTGCCATCGATTCTAGTTGGTCGACACTCGCAATATCGACCCAAGAACATTCTCGAGCTCCTCATCGTTCGACACTATCTTAACCTCCAACCTTCTTGCATCAATATTGACATTCCCAGATTCGAATAGATTCTAATCATACACAACTTCAATATATCATGTTCCTTAGCTTCCTACACTGATTTTGTGTAAAACCTAGGGGCTAGATGGTAGAAATCCGGCTGAAATCATGATGTTTGCTAGAACAGTAAGAACACCAAAAACAGCTCGTTTGAGCTCGTTTTTACCTCAAATTTGTCGATCCAAAGATTGATTTCTTCGTCTTTTTACGATCTCTGTGTTTCTACGGTCGTATTGACACCAAAATCGCTCGATTTGGTGTAGATTTGAGTGAGGTAGAAAGATTTTTAGTGAGAGAAAAGGTAGAGAGAGAGAGAGTGACGAGTGTAAAGAGAGAGTGTGGTTGGTGTGGGTCATTTAATGAAATTTATGGCCATTTTAACATCTTTAAATGTTCGGGTGTGTTCGGGTTCGTTCGGTTTTCCTCGGTTTCGCGTGAACGTGTCGGGTTCGGTTTTCTCGTAATGATACGTTACGATCTTTTAAATAGAAATTTCTAAATTATTTTAGGTGGTAATTCATAGTAAATTAACAAAATATCTTTTAGTTATTTTTAAATTTTTGAAAACGTTTAATTTAACGGTTTCATCGAATCGTAAAATTTTCACGCGTATTCGTTCAGATCGTCACCCGTACGAACACGACAACAACTGTACTTTCCGATATGATTTTCTAATTATTAGACATCATTCAGAACGTTAAACCCACATATATATTCGTGTGAATCGTCACCCACACGAACATTCAATCAGTTTAATGTTCATATACGACATCCGTTATTGTTTTGTTATAATCATTCTCACATACGTTTACACATAATAGATCCTAACTAACATACACAGATTAAATTCATGTCGTGAGACATAAGTCTGACTGTTACAACCATAGTTTCCATAGTTTCCACAGTGTTTCTGAAAGAATTTCATAAACATTTAATATTGATTTCCTATAAGAAGTATTACACAGAGTTTCGTAATTGAGTCTACTGTACATTCTACCGTTCCGACCTACTGTTCAGACACTGAAGTTACAATGCTTGAAAACTTTCATTGGTCTGTTCGTCCCCTCTTAGTCCTGGAGGACTCTTTCACCTTTGATTCCTCTTTGACCGGCTTAGTTGCCATCACATCGTCCTATTCAATACCACTGAGTTCAACAGTGGAGTCAAAGGTCTTTGGGGCGTTTCTCTTTAACGTGAATCCTCACCTTTGGAGGCAAACCCTCCATGTAAAGCTTTACCATTCTCTCTTCAGTAGAGACCAAATAAGGCACTAACCTCGCCATCTCATTGAATCTGGAGGTGTACTGCCTATGAATCAGGCTTCCAGCTTTCAGCACCAAATATTCCCTTTCAACTTTATCCGGCTCATTCTTGGGACAAAACTGTTTAGTGACCAGCTCTTTCAGGTCTTCCCAAGTCATCTTCTCCATTTCAGCAGCAGTATTGGACTGGTTGATGGTGTTCCACCAGTGAAGTGCGTCCTCGACAATGGAGTGAGCTGCAAACTTAACAGCTTGACCAATTCGGCACTCACCGATGGAGAAAATAGCCTCCATCGCAGATATCCAGTGGCAGGTGGCCATACCATCTTTCTTGGCATCAAAGGTCGGTAGATTGCATCCTTTGAATGACTTGTAGTCACAACCCTTCAGTTTCCCAGACATAGAATCACTGCTCTTTGTCTATATGATCTTGAATTCATCATCATTCTTGGAATTTTCCTTGGAACCTTCGGTATTATCCTTCAGTGCATCCTTTAACGCTTTAGCAATCATTTCCGGTAACTTCTCGTCCATAATCTTGTAGACCTAATCAAAAATAGCCTTTATTACAATAGGCTCCAGTGTGTACTCTTCTTCATTTTCTAGTCGCTCGCTGGTCTCGTTTTCTCCCTCATGTTCGTTTCCGTGCACCTCAATAGGTGGTTCCTCAGTCTCCTGAGTTTGCTTGCGGGGTCTACCTTTTGGTCCCGCCATCAAGTTTCTACAGGATGCAACAAACGATGAGTCAGTGACAGAATCAGTTTAGCACGGAATAAGTGTTGTAAATCGTTAATGATGTGATCAGGTGTTATTAACCATTTACCCAACTCATAGGTTCTAAACAACTTCCGTCCCTTCTCATCAGTGTGTATGGCACTATCTACCTTTCTAACATCTATTTCTTAACTCATACATAAACATTTAGCTCGTGGCATCCTTTCATCCGTGGTTGGCAATCCATGGCAATTAATCCCATTCTCTGTTTAAGTATTGGCATTTGGGATGCCAAGGCTCTGATACCAACTTGTGAGTCCCCGATCTCGGGTACCTCCCAGAGGTTTGTTTTCATCATAACACATAGCTCTTAAACTAAAAACTTTCATAAATAACAACGGAAATTAAAACATAGTTTGTCAAACATGAATCAATGTCTGAATTAAAACATAAACGATTGCCAACACCATCAGATTCTCTAAAATGTCAGCATACGCTGGTGAGTTCTAGTTTTCATAAAACATGATAAATATCTTGTTGATTTAAAACATTTTTAACATAAAACATCATTACATACACATAATCCATAACCTTATCACATAAACATATTAACATCATCATCATACAACCACTTTCATCAACATGAACAGTGGGCTTATGCCAGCACAAGGCTCCATACCCTGTTATAGTCAGGTTGACTCTCATACCCTGTTATAGTTAGGTTGAATCTCATACACTGTTATAGTCAGGTTGACTTTCATACCCTGTTATAGTGAGGTTGACTCTCATACCATGTTATAGTCAGGTTGACTCTCACACCTTGTTATAGTCAGGTTGACTTTCATACTTTCATGCTAGCATCATATCGTCATTCATCATAGTCATCATGGCATCATAAACATGTCATGCTAGCATCATTTTATCATATCTTTATCCTAATAGCATAGGAATCATCATAACACGTTATGCTAGTATCATTTCATCATATCATCATAACATCCTAGCATCATGTACATGTCATCATATCATCACATCGTAACATCATGGCATCATTTACATGTCATGCTAGCATCATAATCATAACATCATACTTTCATCCTAGCGACCTAGGATCTTATCATAACATTCTATAACTATCATCATACTTATCATCATAATGCATGTTATCATACAGTCATCATCATATCATGATACCATACTATTCATCCTCATAACTCATTTATCATGCATTCATCATACTTAACATATTCTCATGCATATTTCATCATACATCAAGCATTCATCATCATAGCATAGGCACAGAGCATCATAACGCATCATAAATATATTAACAACATGTATGTCAACCCAAAACATAAGTACACGTAAAGTGTTGAAATAGGGCATCAAGAACTCACTTGACAGTAGCCCCTTATCTTCTTAGCTGAACTCCTTAGCTAAGACTCAAGAACCTTTATTATTACATCATTTCATTACATTCCATTCTTAGACTTAGAATTTGATCTAAGTCCTTATAGCTACTAGTTCCCCCTCATAACTACAAGTTCTCGAAACTTGCTAGTATTCTAAACCCTTGAAGTTCACTAAGTATCAATGTACACGAAATCCATAAAGTTCGCGAAATATCGAGGTACACGAAATCCATGAGTACTCGAAGTGACAGAGTATACGAATCATACTACACGAACCCTCAGTTCATGAAGGCAGGTTCTTGAAACATAGTTCTCGAACCACAGTTCCCGAAACCTAGTTCACGATGACAGGTTCTTGAAACCAAATTCACGAAAGGGTTCGGATACTCATTTCATGTACATATTCGGGTACTCATGTTTTCATCATAAAACATCTCAGAAATCTTTCTAAGACTTTGGGGAGCTAGTTCTAGGTTCCTTATGTCATTATGTAACACGCCAAATTTCTAAATTACGAGTTATTCGAATTTACGAATGCGTAACAAATACTAAACTTGTAGGAAAATATACAGGAAAATAAACTAAGTTAAATCCCCAAAACTTCGTATACTCGAAGAACAGTACTCGAAATACAGTACTCAAACTGATTTCGAGTACACCCAATTTCGAGTACCAATCACTGCCTATATATATGAGCGCCTTGGGAAATGTGCTAACCTTTGGCTGAAAGCACACTCTCTCTCAAGAGCACGAAGCAGATTTCGAAAACTTCAAGAATCGAGCATTTAATCGACCAAACGGAAGAGGAAACGCACGAGAATCCACAGGAGTGATAATTTATCATCAAGTAAGTGATCTAAACTAAAAAGTTAGGATTTTTAGACAAAAGTGAACTTATGCATAAAGCTCACACCTTTATGCATAAAGCTCACACCTTTACGCATAAAGTCCGGGACTTTGAGGTTCTAATGTGTTGGTAACAACCTAAGGAACCTGAGACTAGCTCCCCATGGTCTTAGATGAATTTCTAAGACGTTTTATGACAGAAAGATGTGTACACAAAATTATACACAAAGGAGTACTCGAAACCACACTTTGAAGTAAAAACATGTTTTGAGAACAAGGTTCGAGTACAATGTTCGAGTATACTAGTTTTGAGTGCACATGGAGATTCGAGTACACCTGGAGGTTCTTGTACCTTGGGTATTTCGTGTATTCTAGTACTTCGAGTACATGGGTTTCGTGTACATGAGTATTTCATGAACTGCAAGTGTTTCGAATATTATCCAGTTTCGAGGACTTGTATTTATGAGGGGGAACTAGTAGGCTATTAGGACTTAAAATAAATTCTAAGTCTAAGAATGTAATGTAATGTAATGAGACGATGTAACTGATGTAGGTTCTTAAGTCTTGGCTAAGGAGTTCGGTCAAGGATATAAGGAGGTACTATCAAGTGAGTTCTAGACGGCCTATTTCATGTTTAATATTTTGGGCTGGCATACATGCTTATTGTTATGTCTATAATGTTATGTGCTTGGGATGATGATGAACGAATGATGATATGCCATGATTATGTATGCATGTATATGTGTTATGTATGATGAATATGCATGGGAAAGTTCTAAGTATAATGAATGAATGTTACTGAACTATGATGACCATAACTATGATGATAGTTGTAAGGTAACATGCTACGATGAATAAGTAAGTTGTTAGGATAATATGACATGATGATTATAATGCTAGCATGAGATGTTACGATATGATATGTGCCTTTGTTGTTAGGGAAGTATGCTATGATGTTAAGATGCTAGTCTGAAATGTTCATGAATGCCAGAATGTATGATCTGATGATATGATGATAGCATGATATGTATTCAATGCTAGGAGGTTATGATGATATGATCAAATGACACTGGCATGACATGATATAATAAGTCCTATGATATTAGAACAAAGTAATGATGTTTTGATGATAAAATGCTAGCATGAAATGTTATGATGTTATGATGAATACGATGGATGATGATATGATGCTAGTATGTCATATGCGAAGAATGATGTTCCTATACGTGTTATATGGAAATGTACGAATGAGGTACTAGTGATTATAACTGAGTATGATAGTCAACCAGGACTATAACTAGGTATGATAGTCAACCACGACTATAACTGGGTATGAGAGTCAACCACGACTATAACTGGGTATGAGAGTCAACCACGTCTATAACGGGGTATGAGAGTCAACCACGACTATAACCGGGTATGAGAGTCAACCACGACTATAACGGGGTATGAGAGTCTACCACGACTATAACCGGGTATGAGAGTCAACCACGACTATAACTGGGTATGAGAGTCAACCACGACTATAACTGGGTATGAGAGTCAACCACGACTATAACTGGGTATGATAGTCAACCATGACTATAACTGGGTATGGAGCCTTGTGTCGGAATAAGCCCACTGTTCATATGGTGACAGTGGGATGTATGATGATGATGTTCACGATGTTATGTGTTAAGGTTATGGAAGATGTGTAAGGAATGATGTATGTGTTAAATATGTTTTAACTCAACAAAACGTTTACGATGTTTTATGAAAACTAGAACTCACCAGCGTAAGATGACTTGATTTAGCATGTATGTCAGGTTCAGGTTAAGGAAAAGGAAAGGCATGGAGCTCGGCATCAGAGCAGAGAATCCGATGGTGTTGGCAATCTTAAATGTTTTTGATACAATTTATTTGTATTTGACAATGTTTTAAATTCCGCTTCATATTTATGAAAGTTTTGAGTTTAAGAGCTATGTGTTATGATGAAAACCAACCTCTGTGGGGTCGGCCGAGATCGGGGCCTCACAAGTTGGTATCAGAGCCATAGTTTGAGAGATCTTAGCATCCCAAATGCTAAGAATTAAACTAAGAATGGGATTGAATGATGCGGATTGCCAACCATGTCACACCCTGAGCCGGCGGGATAGGATCGGTTGTCCCGGCGGGCGGAAGGTTCCCGGGGCGCGATATCATGAGTGATAATCGTGATGATCAGATTGTTTACATTGCACATGATATAAATGAGAAATGCTAAATATAATAGAATTACAAAGTTAAATTACATCAGTATAGTTTATAATTTAACAATGTAAATCTACCATCAACGTCATAAATTTCTATCTTGTATTTACACAAAATATACAAAATAAATTTGTATAATGATGTCTTCAAAAGTATGCAGGTCCAAACTACTAAGCCTTCTATCTGAAGTCCTAGTCCAAAAGGAATAACTCCTTAGTTGACCTGTTCGTCACCTGAGAAGTCATACAAAAAGATCAAGTCAACACATGGTTGGTGAGTTCATATAGTTTTATGATTTGAAAATGATTTGAAAACCTCTTTTGGTAAAGACCCTAACCTCATTAACTCCACATGTAACATCCACATCGGTATGCTTATATATAGGGACTCACGAAAGGGTCAAGCCCAGACGCTATCCCACCACATACTAATATGCATATGACACTGTTATTAATGATAATTAAGCATTTTTACCTAACACTTCTGTATTTGATTATGATTTTGAAACCTGATTTGCCTTTGATCCTCTTGATTTTTGATCGTAGATATAGGATTTCCCAAAAGTCAGTGATAATAGTAAAATGTCAAATATTTAATTAAATAATTAAATAAAACATTTAAGTACAACTAAGACATGATGATTGGGCATTATCTGACCCAATCAATTAGACTTAGTTGTGGGTGGTTGTCCAAGTTGTAACCTCTCACACGTGACCCATGTCAGGCATAACTCACAAGGAGTACACCTGAACTGAGCGGGATTTTAATGTTTTGCCCGTTACAGCCTGACCCAATGGTCTTCTGCATCTGAGTGGGACTTTAATGTTTTGCCCGTTACAGCCTGACTCAATGGTCTTCTGCATCTGAGTGGGACTTTAAGGATATCCTATGATTCTTGATCTCTTGATTCTCATGATTTTGACTTTGATATTGATTCCATTTGATCGTTCATGTTATTGCCCGTTACAGCCTGACCCAATGGTCTTCTGTATCTGAATGGGACTTTATATGTGTGTTACACGTGGTCTTGATTCCTTATACAACTGACATCCACCTTAGGTTGAAGATTAATGATTTCATTAGATCATAATGATTTCATTATTAACATGATTCACACACATTTATGAGATCTGATTTCTTGAGTCTCTTGATCTTGATCTTTTGACTTTCCCATGATTCACAATGATAATTGATTTGATATTGATTCTTGGATCTCAGATCTCACACTGAGCTATGATTTCTTTGAATGTGATCTTTTGATTTTGTTCATTTGATTTTACTTTGAGTTTAGATTCTTGAATTGGAGATTTATGGACTAAGGGTTGATTTAAAGTTTAAATTAAAGTATTACTCATAAGAGTACTTTAATTAATTTGATAATTTGATCTGTTTAATAATTTCCTAGACAGGAGTCTAGGAGTATCAACAAACATATATATGTAAAACATATAATAAATAAAAGCATTTAAATAAACAGTTCAGATAAAACAGTTTACGCATGCTTCTCAGCCCCGCGTTTTAAACAAAAATGTTAGAAAAGGGGCAATGAACTCACCTGTGTTGCTGTGCAAATGAATCGCAAAAGATAATGCGCGCTCTTTGACTGTAGCTTATGTATCTTTAGCACCTGAGTTGTTTTAAGAGATTCGAACACAATAAGTGTTTAAAATAACGTTGGGTCTAGGGTTTGGTCTCAGTGTGCAACTAAGTGTCCTAGATTACTAATGTGTTTCTAAAGCTTCATCTAACTTATTACCCAGTAATAACCCTTATCCTCCAATAGCCTTTAAAGTCTTTAATCGATTATTTTAAGTTAAACATTTATTTAGGAAAGTCATTTAATTATTTTAATAAAGTTTATAATTTAATTTCTTTTATGAATAACATAATTTATTTAAGAAAAGTGTAATTAAACATGATAACGGGCTTAGATTTAAGCCCATTGGGCCGTCCCCGGCCTACTAATTTGACTTTGATTCTCATTAGATTCCCATGTAGATTTTGAACATCCAATGATATTAAAACTCTTGTTTGGATTATAATGTGCTCCAAGAAAACTATTGTTATTCATAACTCAAATTCCTGGTTCCTTGCTAGTTCTATATTTGTTTCTTAAGTTTCACCTCCTTAAGTGCATTCCATAAACCCTTAATGTTTTCCCATGTTTCCACACTTGATAAAATCCCCTGTAGACTCATCACTATATGAATAACTCCAAGATAATTCATGAAACCCTATTTCATTAAGATGATTGCATGGGAATGGACCCTTAGACTATCCCCATGCACACACAACGTGAAACCATGTGGTCCAAACCCTAACCGACTCTATCCTTCATGACCGACCCAGCATGACTCTCGAATGAAAGCTGGTCCGAATGTGGCTCGGCCGAAGGTAGGTTCGCCGAATGAACTTCATCCAATTGAGAAATGCATGGACCGAATGGGGTTGGGTCGAATGGCTTGAGCCGACTGACATGGGTTAGACCGACTGAGTCTTGGCCGATTGAGGATGATGGTCGAATGAGAATGTGGCGAATGAGCATGGCCGATCGAATGGATGGTGGCGAAAGAGGGCTGCCCCGGTGGTATGACATTCGGCGAATGAGAAGGTTTGTTCGGCTAAGGCCATTCGGCCGAATGAGTGGGGGCTGATTCGCTGGCCATTCGATGGTCTGATGGCTGTTGCCATTCGGCCAATCGCAACTCAACCCAAGCAACCAATATCCTTCAACCAATCGGTCATGGAATGAAGGGGGTTTGCTTCTACATTATCCTAAGGTGGTTGTGAGGTAAATTCCTAAGGTTTTATGGGTTTGTAGCCGGTTTCTTAGAGGGTTCGAAAATAGGGTTTTCAAACCCTAAAATCGCGACAATAAGCTCGATTTTACCTCGAATCAGACGGTGTAAAGCTTGGATCTGTTGTACTTTCGTGTTCTACTGATGATGGGGGTGATTTTGACACCAAGAATACATGAAATGGTTGAGATTTGAGTGAGTATTCTTAGAGGGAAGATGGAGAGATTTTAGGGAGAAAGAGTGACGGAAATGGGGAAGATGGTGGCTGGTAGGTGGGTTGTTGTGGCATTAAAAGCCACATTTAATGTGGGGAAAATACCCGGGTTCGTTCGGTTTCGCGTGGTTTCGCGTAGAAACGTCGATTTCGCGTCATTTTCGAAATGAAACGACTCGGTTTTAAAATAGAATCATAAAATTTATTTTAGATTGTGATTCCTAATAAATTACTAAATATCTTTTAATTATTTAATTTACAAAATATTTAGTTAACGTTTAAATCGAATCGCGCGGTCATCGCGCGTATTTGTTCGAATCGTCACCCGATCAAACACGACGATAACTACACTTTTCAATATTATTTTCTAATTATTGAATATCATTCAGAACGTTAAACTTTCAGATTTATTCGTACAGATCGTCACCTATACGAAAAATCTGTCGGTTTAGCATTCACTTAACGATATTCGTGTTGTTTTGTCCTGTAAGGCCTCACATACGTTTATACATAATAAAATCCTAACAAATGAATCCCATGATGGTTCTATGTTGCCAGATAATTATCTGACTCAAGAACCATTGTTCTGAACTAAGTTTTCTGAAATGATTATGAATTCTCAGTTTTGATAACATGAAATGATACTGAAATTCGATATGACTATGAAATACTCTGAGTTACATAAGATTTGTACCTGATTGCTGTTCACGTACTGTTCACAGTCACTGTTCCGGTGACGATTCCGGCACTGATGTTACAGTCTCCCCTTGTTAAAGAAATTTCGTCCCGAAATTTAAGAATTGTTATCGGGTACGGCTTCCTCTTCAAACAGTTGGGGATACTTTAACTTCATGTGATCCTCGCGTTCCCAAGTAAACTCGGGTCCGCGTCTTGAATTCCATCGAACCTTTACTATCGGAATACGGCTTCGCCTCAGTTGCTTGACTTTACGATCCATAATCTCTAAAGGTTCTTCGACAAAATGCAACTGCTCATCAACTTGAATCTCTTCGAGTGGAATGATGAGTGATTCGTCAGCAAGGCATTTCTTTAAATTCGAGACGTGAAACACGTCATGCACACCACTGAGTTCATCCGGTAATCTCAATCTATACGCCACAGGACCAATACGCTCGATGATTTCGAACGGTCCTACGTATCGTGGTGCTAACTTGCCTTTCTTTCCAAAGCGGACTACGCCTTTCCATGGAGAAACCTTCAACATGACACGGTCTCCCACTTGAAATTCCAACGGCTTACGCCGTTTGTCAGCGTAGCTTTTCTGTCTACTTCTTGTAGCTTGCAATCTTCTCTGAATCTGAGCAATCTTGTCGGTGGTTTCCTGAATAAGCTCTGGCCCAGTTATGCGATTATCTCCAACTTCAGTCCAACAGATCGGTGATCGACATTTCCGACCATAAAGAGCCTCGAATGGTGCACATCCGATACTGCTGTGGTAACTGTTGTTGTAGGAGAACTCAATCAGTGGCAAATGAGAATCCCAATTCCCACCGAAATCCAAAATACAGGTCCTTAACATATCCTCTAGGGTCTGAATCGTACGTTCGCTTTGGCCGTCCGTTTGTGGATGGTAAGCTGTACTCAGATTTAACTGTGTCCCTAGAGATTTCTGCAGTGATTGCCAGAACCTTGAAGTAAATCTGCTGTCTCTATCAGAAATAATTGACAATGGCACACCATGGCGTACCACTATCTCATTGACGTACAATCTCGCCAGTTTATCCATCGTGAAAGTCTCACGCATCGGCAAGAAGTGAGCAGATTTCGTCAAACGATCAATGATAACCCAAATAGTATCATGACCACTGGAAGTGCGGGGTAGCTTGGTAATGAAATCCATAGCTATTTGTTCCCACTTCCAGAGCGGAATCTCAGGCTGTTCCAGTAAACCAGACGGTTTCTGGTGTTCCGCCTTTACCTTCGCACACGTTAGACATTTACCGACGTATTCGGCTATGTCTTTCTTCATTCCCGGCCACCAATAAAATCCACGCAAGTCTTGATACATTTTATCAGCGCCTGGATGAACAGAGTATTTTGTCTTGTGTGTCTCATCGAAGATAAGTCTTCTCAATTCGTCTACCGCCGGAATCCATATACGATCCTGGTAGTAGATCATTCCATCAGGTTTAGTGTCGAATTGTTTCTCTGCTCCACAGTCAAGTTCTTTCTTCAAGTTTCCTCTGTCAACTGACTCCTGTTGTGCTTGTATGATCCTGTCTTGTAAATTGGTCTGCACAGTCATCCCCATAGCTCTAACGCGTAAGGGTTTGACCCGTTCCTTCCGGCTCAAGGCATCAGCTACAACGTTTGCCTTTCCCGGATGGTACTTGATCACACAATCGTAATCATTCAGAAGTTCAACCCAACGGCGTTGTCGCATGTTGAGCTCCTTCTGATCAAAGATATGCTGCAGACTCTTGTGATCAGTAAATATGGTACACTTGGTGCCATATAAGTAATGTCTCCAAATATTCAGTGCGAAGATTACGGCTCCCAGTTCAAGATCATGAGTAGTGTAATTCTTCTCATGAACTTTTAACTGTCTCGATGCATAAGCGATAACTTTGTCCCGTTGCATCAGTACACAACCAAGTCCCTGATGGGATGCATCGCAATAAACGACAAAGTCGTCACATCCTCCCGGGAGTGATAGAATTGGAGCATTACATAGTCTCTGCTTCAATGTCTGAAAAGCATCCTCTTGTTTCAGTTCCCAGACGAACGGTTCACTCTTCTGGGTTAACTTAGTGAGAGGCAAAGCTATCTTAGAAAAGTTCGAGATGAATCTCCTATAATAGCCTGCCAATCCCAGAAAAGACCGAACCTCCGTTGGTGTCTTCGGAGTGTCCCAGTTCTTTATTGCTTCAATCTTGGCGGGATCTACGTGTATTCCCTCACTGTTGACTACGTGACCAAGAAACTGAACTTCCCTTAACCAAAATTCACATTTAGAGAACTTGGCATAGAGCTTCTGTTCTGTCAACAGTTCCAAGATCTTTCTGAGAAGTTGCTCGTGTTCTGCTTTGCTTTTGGAATAAATCAGTATGTCATCAATGAAGACAATGACAAACTGATCTAAATATGGCTTGCACACTCGGTTCATGAGATCCATGAAAACCGCTGGTGCATTCGTCAATCCAAAAGGCATCACTAGGAATTCGTAATGCCCGTATCTGGTTCGGAAAGCCGTCTTCGGTATGTCTTCATCTTGAACTCTAAGCTGATGATAACAAGATCGCAAATCAATCTTCGAGAAGTATTGAGCTCCTTGCAGTTGATCAAACAAATCATCAATCCTCGGTAATGGATACCGATTCTTGATAGTCAACTTGTTCAGCTCTCAGTAGTCAATGCACATTCGAAACGATCCATCCTTCTTTTTCACAAACAAGACCGGAGCTCCCCAAGGTGAGTAGCTCGGTCTGATGAATCCTTTATCCAATAACTCTTGCAACTGATTCGGTAATTCCTGCATCTCCGAAGGTGCTAACCGATAAGGGGATTTAGCAACAGGAGTTGCTCCAGGAACTAAGTCAATTCGGAACTCTACCGGTCGCACAGGAGGCAAACCCGGTAGGTCTTCAGGAAATACTTCTAGATACTCTCTTACTACTGGTACGTCTTGTATCTTCTTCTTGCCTTTCTCTTTTTCCACCACGTGAGCCAGGAAAACTACACACTGCTTCTGTAAACACTTACGTGCCTTTATGCAAGAAATGATTTTGACACTTCGTTTTGCTTGGTCCCCTCTGACTTCCAATACACGATTATCGGGCAATGGAACTCGAAGCAGCTTCTCAGAACAGACAACTTCCACTCGGTTAGAGGAAAGCCAATCCATTCCAACAATGATGTCGAAACTACCCAACTCCATCGGTATCAAATCGATAGAGAATGTATGACCGTTAAGTGTCAATGGGCAATTCCTGTGAACTGTACTAACTGTGATCTGTTTTCCGTTAGTTACTTCTATAATATAAGGGGAATCTAACTGTTCCTCTATCGCATCTAGTTGGCATGCAAAATCGGCAGAGATAAAACTCTGATCCGCACCAGTGTCAAATAGAACAGATGCATAAAAGTCATGTAAGAGAAACGTACCAGTGACCACATTTGGGTCCTGGCGTGCAGCTGGTGCTCCAATAACAAAAGCTCTTCCATGAGGAGCTTGAACTGCTTGTTGAGCCTTCTTCGGGCAGTTATTTGCAAAGTGGCCTTGTTCGCCACAATTGAAGCATCCACCGTTGTTCTGGTTGGCTGGTGGAGGAATAGCCAAAGCAGCATTGTTGACTGCTTGGTTAGGTGTCATCCGGCAGTGCTGGACCCAATGGCCCTTTCTTCCACATCCCGTACATTGCTTGCAAGGAGTGTTAGCAATGTGATGATACTGGCACTTAGTACACAAAGGATGTGGGCCAGTATACTGCCTCTTGGGCACATTTTGTTGTGCCACTGCTACTTGATTCAGAGGAGTAGCCACAATGTAATTCTTTATGAACTTCTGCTTCTTCTTTGGGTGTTGCTGATGTTGTGGCTTCTTTGAAGATTCTTCCTTGCGCTTCCCGGTGTCAGCCTCTTTCTTCAGAACTCCAGAGGCAACCATCAAATCAGTGAGTTTTCCAGACAGTCTCACTGCAGACTCAACAGTAGTAGGGTTGGCTGAGACAACCATTCCCTGAATGCAGGCGGGAAGTCCACCTACATATCTGTCGATTCTCTTCTCTAAAGTCGGTACCATGTCTGGCACCAAAGCAACTAACTCGTGATAACGAGTAGTATACCCCATATGATCTGCCCCTTTCATCACATGGTTGGACAGTTCAACCTCCAGCTTTTGCAGTTCATTCTTTGGGCAGAATTCGGTCCTTAGCAGAGTCTTAAAATCTTCCCATGGCATGGCCATGGCTTCTTCTCTTCCTCGGACGTTGATCTGACCATTCCACCAGGTCAGAGCCCGCTTGTTGAATGTTCCAGCAGAGTAGCGTACTTTATGATGCTCTGGACAGCTGCAGAGGTCCAAAGTAGCCTCAATCTTTTCAATCCATTGGATTAATCCAACGGCTCCTTCAGATCCGCTAAAGCTAGGCGGCTTACATCCTACGAATGACTTGTAGGAGTAGTGTGAGGTACCACCAGTATTCCCACTGGCTTCTCCAGATGAGTTTCATGTAACATTTGTGCATATAGTCATGAAGTTGTAAACAGTGTTAGAACAGTGTCTGTTCAGTTTCAGTTCAATCAATGTGTTTCAGTATGTTCATAATGTGTGCTTGTGTGTTACAGGATCTTAGTAGTCAGAAAACAAGTATTTATTATTTATTTACAGTCAATTACACTAGGCAAGAGCAGTAACTGGTTATATCGAAACAGTGGTGGGCAGCGAGAGTGAGCCCTATACATATACTGCGTTCGGTGTAACAGGTTAGTGTTAGTGCGTAGTGTCGAGACGAATATTATGACATTTAATTAATTCAACCAAGATCGTAATCTGTAAGCGAGACTGAGTATAGTTATGGGTGACGATCCATAATAGTACGAATGTTGAACTTATAATTACGATTAAACATCTCTAAATATTTTAACACGATCGGAAAACGTACGCGATTGCGGGTATACACGTAAATTGTGAATGTTTAACGATCCGACAACACACGAAGAGTAAAAATATTATATTAATTATTTTATATTTTTACAATTTTGAAACTCATCATTTTTAATGAGTTTAATAACTCTTTTTATTTTTAACCGCGTAAAATACGCGTTACGTTCCGGAAACGCGAACCGAGCGACCGAAACGGACCCGAAAACCTCACGGGCTATAAAAGCCTTGAAGAAGACCATTTTCTTCATAAATTCCACCAACAAACCTTTCTCTCTCTAATAGTTCGTCTACCCTCTCTCTCTCTAAAAACCAAACTTTAATCGATCGTATCTCACTCGTTTCTCGACGGATTTCGGTGTTCTTGGTGTCCACGCGAAGCTCTCGACATTCTCTACACGGGAGTACAAGATTTTTGCAGATCCATCCAGCAAATCGCGAGGTAATGAAGCTTGAAAGATCACGAGTTTAGGGTTTTCAAACGTGGGTTTGTTTAAACCCGACCCTTAGCCGGATCTAGTCATCCACACTCATTTTCGAGACCCTAGAAACATTTCCTGATGCTGGTTTAGATTAGATCGAGGTCTGATACAAGTGATCGATGATGGTGATGATGATGATAGCAGGTTCGGCGGCCAAACCTGCATTCACAGCCGGCCGAACCCTAATGGATTCCCCACGAACCAGTATGGTTCGTCAACCTTCTGCCGAACCCTTAGGGAAGGATCTCACGAACCTGTGTCGAATCATCAAGCCATCACGAACCCTTGTCGAACCAGCTCTCTCCCACGAACCCTACATGAAGATCATGCACGAACCTTGCATGGTTCGTGGCATGCACAGCCAACCCTAATCACATCCACGAACCCTGTGCTTGCAAACGAACCTTGTATGGTTCGTTGGTCAGTGTGGCGAACCCCTGTGGATACCACGAACCCTCTAGATCATGCCCATGCAGACGAACCATCGGTTTAGGCGAACCCTTGTCCAGTCAGCACTAGCAGCGAACTATCATGAGCCTTATGACTTGGCCGAACCCTTGAACATTTTATCCTCACCGAACCATTTGGTTGTAGGGACGAACCATCACTTGTAGCCGAACCTTAGGCCACCAACAGGAAGGGTTCGCTGCCTAAGATGGCAGCCCAAACCTATTCGGCCCAATCCGGTTCTTCAAGGCCCAATTTCATTAGCACTTAGCCCATAGGTTTCAACTAAGCACAATAGGGTTAAATTGGCTTATTATGGTCTAATTAGCCCGATATTATCTTAGAAACTTGTGTGGGTTACATACACATTAGTGGGCCCAATTAAATTCTTAGGCCTAATCTAAGCTCATTAGGCTCACCATTAACCTAATTGGCCCATGGACTCGGTTTAAGGACCATCATGGTTTCATGGGCTTAAGGCCCAATGTGAGACCTTCGACTTATAATACTTGTGAATTGATCATGAATTGGTTAGGTTATAACCTAATAACAATCATGAAGATAAATTCACAATCGCAAGACTTGAAAACAATTGAACATCTTTTCACAACAAATGGTAATCAATGGCTATCAAACTTCTTAAACAAATATCATTTATGCATAAGAATTATGCATCAAAGAGCATTTCATAAGTTTCTTGGACCCATGATCAATCAAAGGATTCAAAACATAACATTCATGATTTCACAACAATCTTAATCATGAGAACACAAGTCAATCAATGAATCAAGTTATACAATTATAAATCCTATATCTTATGTATGATTACAATGTTATAGGAAACAATTAGAAGTCCTGTTTGCTACTTGCTAACTGTTTAGTTCAGAGTCTACTGCAGACAGGTGAGAACTTTAGCCCCTCTTTTATTGTTTTATAACTGTTTTGGGGTGGAACACGTGATCAAAATCGCTATTTAAATCTTGTTTCATTACACAAGTTATGTGTAAGTCATAAACATTTCAGGTTCATCTTACGAATCCAAGGGATTCATCAATTGTTTAAAGAAATTGTCAACTGTTTTAATTTACTTGTCAATTACTAAACTCTTTTCATTAAAAAGGTTTTATAAGGGACTTTTGAACTGTTTGAAATTATTTACTCAAATGTATTTATGAAGGATAAACACTTTTTGATAAAGGATTTTACAAACCCTTTTGTTATAAACCTTGTTATTACACAAGGTCATCACATCATGGTATTCAAAACAAGTGGTTCACATCATGGTATTCAAAACAAGTGGTTCATAACATGGTATTCAAAACAAGTGGTTCATAACATGGTATTCAAAACAAGTGGTTCAAAACATGGTATTCAAGTCAAGTTGTTCACATCATGGTATTCAAATCAAGAGATTCATTTCATGTTACATAAACAAAGGATTCAACTCGTGGAGTTGAATCCAGGTTTTCAATAAGACATTAACACATCTGGTTAAAGTAAGATTCAGAAAACATGGTGTCCATTGTTGTAAACAAACTTATAAACCCATCAAGTATCATATTCATTAGCGTTAGTACTGGGTGATCACAACAAGGGAAAGCGGACACATACATTGGGGCAGGCCGATTGCTGCAGTTAGTTTTTAAATCTGTTTTATAAACTAACTGCAGATTTCGGTTACATATGGTTTATTCAAAACTGTTGACATATTATCTAACTCCAAACGTGGTTTGGGACTTGATATTATATGTTGACTCATGTGCAAACAGTGATTGGACTGTTTACACTCATTTTCTTACTTGATGTTAGTTTGGGTTGCAGCTCATCCGTGTGAATCTTATGATGCTTTAACTTACCTATGTCTTATATCATAAAACTCATGTTTACAAATGTTTAAACCTATTGTTCTCACCAACTACGTCTGTAGTTGACAGTTACTTTTCACGTGTTTCAGGTAATCAGGTTTAAGACATTCTCAGGGACAACTAAGGAGACCATTCTAAGATAGAACAAGATGAAGAAACATGCTAGGATGGAATAGAAACTCACTAAATCCTAAATGTTTAATTGTCTTGTTTGGAGTCTTATTTTGTAAACTATATTTTGGGTCTGTAGTTGTCTTACTTTTGGTAGATAGATTGTCTGTAACTAATCAACTGTCTAAACATTATGAAATGTAGTAATCCATTGTGGTTGTTCTTATTCAATACTTGTGCATGATTCAACTGATCATACGTCACCGCGCCGTGGATTCCGCACGCGGCGCAGGGGTGTGACATTTCATCTCATTACCGAGAAGGTTGAACATCTCCGGTATCGCTTCCTTCATCTGATTGGTCATCTGGCTGCTCAGTAGAGTGACCAAAGCGATGGTGGAAGGATCCAGTATAGGAGTTGTTCCTGAACCTGATGCCTAGGTGATCAGTGGAGGAGGAGGTGGAGGCGGTGGAGGAGGTGGCGGTGGTGAATCATTTGGTGATGGCGTTGAGGAGTGTGGAGCTTGGTCTTGTGATAATGGCAACAGAGGAGGTTGTCTTCGCGGCGGCATTCTGATCATAACCAAAGGAATATTGGTTAGTGCAATGATCGAATGCAGAAGACATCATGCAATAGGCCTTAAATCCTATATTCTCTACATGCAGGGTCCCTAGGTTATAGTCTAGGCCAAACCGTTTAAATAAATGACCTATATTTCTCTATAACCATGGCTCTGATACCAATCTGTCACACCCCGAGCCGGCGGGATAGGATCGGTCGTCCCGGCGGGCGGAAGGTTCCCGGGGCGCGATATCATGAGTGATAATCGTGATGATCAGATTGTTTACATTGCACATGATATAAATGAGAAATGCTAAATATAATAGAATTACAAAGTTAAATTACATCAGTATAGTTTATAATTTAACAATGTAAATCTACCATCAACGTCATAAATTTCTATCTTGTATTTACACAAAATATACAAAATAAATTTGTATAATGATGTCTTCAAAAGTATGCAGGTCCAAACTACTAAGCCTTCTATCTGAAGTCCTAGTCCAAAAGGAATAACTCCTTAGTTGACCTGTTCGTCACCTGAGAAGTCATGCAAAAAGATCAAGTCAACACATGGTTGGTGAGTTCATATAGTTTTATGATTTGAAAATGATTTGAAAACCTCTTTTGGTAAAGACCCTAACCTCATTAACTCCACATGTAACATCCACATCGGTATGCTTATATATAGGGAATCACGAAAGGGTCAAGCCCAGACGCTATCCCACCACATACTAATATGCATATGACACTGTTATTAATGATAATTAAGCATTTTTACCTAACACTTCTGTATTTGATTATGATTTTGAATCCTGATTTGCCTTTGATCCTCTTGATTTTTGATCGTAGATATAGGATTTCCCAAAAGTCAGTGATAATAGTAAAATGTCAAATATTTAATTAAATAATTAAATAAAACATTTAAGTACAACTAAGACATGATGATTGGGCATTATCTGACCCAATCAATTAGACTTAGTTGTGGGTGGTTGTCCAAGTTGTAACATCTCACACGTGACCCATGTCAGGCATAACTCACAAGGAGTACACCTGAACTGAGCGGGATTTTAATGTTTTGCCCGTTACAGCCTGACCCAATGGTCTTCTGCATCTGAGTGGGACTTTAATGTTTTGCCCGTTACAGCCTGACTCAATGGTCTTCTGCATCTGAGTGGGACTTTAAGGATATCCTATGATTCTTGATCTCTTGATTCTCATGATTTTGACTTTGATATTGATTCCATTTGATCGTTCATGTTATTGCCCGTTACAGCCTGACCCAATGGTCTTCTGTATCTGAATGGGACTTTATATGTGTGTTACACGTGGTCTTGATTCCTTATACAACTGACATCCACCTTAGGTTGAAGATTAATGATTTCATTAGATCATAATGATTTCATTATTAACATGATTCACACACATTTATGAGATCTGATTTCTTGAGTCTCTTGATCTTGATCTTTTGACTTTCCCATGATTCACAATGATAATTGATTTGATATTGATTCTTGGATCTCAGATCTCACACTGAGCTATGATTTCTTTGAATGTGATCTTTTGATTTTGTTCATTTGATTTCACTTTGAGTTTAGATTCTTGAATTGGAGATTTATGGACTAAGGGTTGATTTAAAGTTTAAATTAAAGTATTACTCATAAGAGTACTTTAATTAATTTGATAATTTGATCTGTTTAATAATTTCCTAGACAGGAGTCTAGGAGTATCAACAAACATATATATGTAAAACATATAATAAATAAAAGCATTTAAATAAACAGTTCAGATAAAACAGTTTACGCATGCTTCTCAGCCCCGCGTTTTAAACAAAAATGTTAGAAAAGGGGCAATGAACTCACCTGTGTTGCTGTGCAAATGAATCGCAAAAGATAATGCGCGCTCTTTGACTGTAGCTTATGTATCTTTAGCACCTGAGTTGTTTTAAGAGATTCGAACACAATAAGTGTTTAAAATAACGTTGGGTCTAGGGTTTGGTCTCAGTGTGCAACTAAGTGTCCTAGATTACTAATGTGTTTCTAAAGCTTCATCTAACTTATTACCCAGTAATAACCCTTATCCTCCAATAGCCTTTAAAGTCTTTAATCGATTATTTTAAGTTAAACATTTATTTAGGAAAGTCATTTAATTATTTTAATAAAGTTTATAATTTAATTTCTTTTATGAATAACATAATTTATTTAAGAAAAGTGTAATTAAACATGATAACGGGCTTAGATTTAAGCCCATTGGGCCGTCCCCGGCCTACTAATTTGACTTTGATTCTCATTAGATTCCCATGTAGATTTTGAACATCCAATGATATTAAAACTCTTGTTTGGATTATAATGTGCTCCAAGAAAACTATTGTTATTCATAACTCAAATTCCTGGTTCCTTGCTAGTTCTATATTTGTTTCTTAAGTTTCACCTCCTTAAGTGCATTCCATAAACCCTTAATGTTTTCCCATGTTTCCACACTTGATAAAATCCCCTGTAGACTCATCACTATATGAATAACTCCAAGATAATTCATGAAACCCTATTTCATTAAGATGATTGCATGGGAATGGACCCTTAGACTATCCCCATGCACACACAACGTGAAACCATGTGGTCCAAACCCTAACCGACTCTATCCTTCATGACCGACCCAGCATGACTCTCGAATGAAAGCTGGTCCGAATGTGGCTCGGCCGAAGGTAGGTTCGCCGAATGAACTTCATCCAATTGAGAAATGCATGGACCGAATGGGGTTGGGTCGAATGGCTTGAGCCGACTGACATGGGTTAGACCGACTGAGTCTTGGCCGATTGAGGATGATGGTCGAATGAGAATGTGGCGAATGAGCATGGCCGATCGAATGGATGGTGGCGAAAGAGGGCTGCCCCGGTGGTATGACATTCGGCGAATGAGAAGGTTTGTTCGGCTAAGGCCATTCGGCCGAATGAGTGGGGGCTGATTCGCTGGCCATTCGATGGTCTGATGGCTGTTGCCATTCGGCCAATCGCAACTCAACCCAAGCAACCAATATCCTTCAAGCAATCGGTCATGGAATGAAGGGGGTTTGCTTCTACATTATCCTAAGGTGGTTGTGAGGTAAATTCCTAAGGTTTTATGGGTTTGTAGCCGGTTTCTTAGAGGGTTCGAAAATAGGGTTTTCAAACCCTAAAATCGCGACAATAAGCTCGATTTTACCTCGAATCAGACGGTGTAAAGCTTGGATCTGTTGTACTTTCGTGTTCTACTCATGATGGGGGTGATTTTGACACCAAGAATACATGAAATGGTTGAGATTTGAGTGAGTATTCTTAGAGAGAAGATGGAGAGATTTTAGAGAGAAAGAGTGACGGAAATGGGGAAGATGGTGGCTGGTAGGTGGGTTGTTGTGGCATTAAAAGCCACATTAAATGTGGGGAAAATACCCGGGTTCGTTCGGGTTCGTTCGGTTTCGCGTGGTTTCGCGTAGAAACGTCGGTTTCGCGTCATTTTCGAAATGAAACGACTCGGTTTTAAAATAGAATCATAAAATTTATTTTAGATTGTGATTCCTAATAAATTACTAAATATCTTTTAATTATTTAATTTACAAAATATTTAGTTAACGTTTAAATCGAATCGCGCGGTCATCGCGCATATTTGTTCGAATCGTCACCCGATCAAACACGACGATAACTACACTTTTCAATATTATTTTCTAATTATTGAATATCATTCAGAACGTTAAACTTTCAGATTTATTTGTACAGATCGTCACCTATACGAAAAATCTGTCGGTTTAGCATTCACTTAACGATATTCGTGTTGTTTTGTCCTGTAAGGCCTCACATACGTTTATACATAATAAAATCCTAACAAATGAATCCCATGATGGTTCTATGTTGCCAGATAATTATCTGACTCAAGAACCATTGTTCTGAACTGAGTTTTCTGAAATGATTATGAATTCTCAGTTTTGATAACATGAAATGACACTGAAATTCGATATGACTATGAAATACTCTGAGTTACATAAGATTTGTACCTGATTGCTGTTCACGTACTGTTCACAATCACTGTTCCGGTGACGATTCCGACACTGATGTTACAAACCACGGATGAACGGATGCCACGAGCTGAATGTTATGTACGAGTTAAGGTGTAGATGTAAAGTTAGAAATGTAGTTAGTGTCATGCACATTGAGGAGATGGGATGGGAAACGTTTAGAGCCTATGAGTTGGGTAAATGATTAATAACACCTGATCAGCGTCATTAACGATTTACAACACTTATTTCGTGCTAAACTGATTCCTGTACTGACTCATCAATTGTTGCATTATGTAGAAAGTTAAAATGGCCGGACAAAAGGGAGACCCCGGAAACTAGTGCAACCTGCTGTAGAGCCACGTATTGAGACCGAAGAACCGATCATTGAGGAAGAAGAGCACAGCGAACGGTCAGAAGGGGAGCCAGAGTTCACACTCGAGCCTATTGTGGTGAAAGCCATTTCTAATGAGGTCTCCAAAGTTTTGGATGAGAAGCTACCAGCCTTGATTGCTAAGGCACTGAAGGATGCTCTGAAAGACAAGTCTGAGGGGACTAAGGAGAGCGCCAAAGAAGATGAGGTTGTGATCATCGAGACTAAGAGCGGTGATTCTATGTCAGGGAAACTGAAGGGTTGTGACTACAAGGCCTTCAAAGGATGCAATCCACCATCCTTTGATGGTAAGAAGGATGCCGTGGCCACCTGCCACTGGATTTCTGCGATGGAGGCTGTTATCTCCATCAGTGAGTGCCGAGTTGACCAGGCTATCAATTTTGCAGCTTACTCTTTTGTTGAGAAGACACTTCACTAGTGGAACACCATCAAGCAATCTAAGTCTGCAGCTGATATGGAGAAGATGACTTGGGATGATCTTTAGGAACTGGTTACTAAACAGTTTTGTCCCAAGAATGAGCTGGATAAAGTTGAAAGGGAATTTTTAGTGTTGAAAGCGGGGAGCCTGAACCACAGATAGTACACTTCACAATTTAATGAGATGGCCAGACTTGTTCCTCACCTGGTTTCTACTGAGGAACATAGGGTGAAGTTGTACATGGAGGGTTTGCCTCCAAGGTTCAGGATTCATGTTAAAGAAAACGCCCCAAAGACCTTTGACCCTGCTGTTGAACTCAGTGGTATTGTATGGGATGATGTGATGGCTGATGAGCCAGTGAAGGAGGAAACCAGGGTGAAGGAGTCCTCTGGTATACAAAGTCCCACTGAGTAGACTATTAGAAGGACTTGACAAATATGGATCACTTGATAGAAAATTCCACTCCTATAGTCTTGAGAGACCAACGAAAGTTCTCAGGAAAGAAGGTGAAGCGTGAGGATGTGAACCGATGTAACAAATGTGGTAAAGTTCATGTCGGACAATGCTTGGTGGGTACTAACTTATGTTTCCGATGCGGGAAGATGGGGCATTTCTCTAGCAATTGCCCAAGTGCCACCAGATGCTTCAACTGCAATGGGTTTGGACATCTGTCCGAGGATTGCAGAAAACCACGAGCCGATGCTTCGGGCTCTGGAAAGAAAGACAAGGGGAAAGAGAAGCAGAAAGCTAAAGCACGAGCCTTTACGATGACGAAAGACGATGCGGTCGTGGACCCGGACGTGGTCACAGGTACCTTTTCTATCAACAATATTCCTGCTTCTGTATTGTTTGATTCTGGTGCCAGTATGAGTTTTGTATCTTCTACTTTCTGTGATGGGTTATCTGGGAAGGTTAAGAAGATAGATCGGGTATTTGATGTAGAGACGGCTATTGGTAAGATGACAAGGGTGACTGAGGCTATAGATGATTGTTATGTTGAGATAGAGGGTCATAAGTTCCCAGTACGATTATTCCTTATAACCTTGGGAGGTTTCGATGTAGTCTTGGGTATGGACTAGTTATCCAAATATGAGGCTAACATTATATGTCGACGAAAGATGATATGTTTAAGTGCGATGGATGGGAGCTCCATAACGGTTTATGGTGATAAAGCGATGTATGCGCTGAAGATCATTTCGATGATCAAGGCTGATGATATGATGAGGCGAGGGTGTGTAGCCTACTTGGCCAACGTGATTGAGGAACGTACGGATATGAGAAAGATTGATGATGTACCCGTGGTGCATAACTTCCCTGATGTATTCCCTGAGGAATTGCCTGGATTACCACCGGAACGGGAAATTGAGTTCCAAATCGACTTAGTGCAGAGGGCACAACCTGTTGCCAAAACAGCTTACCGTTTGGCTCCCACTGAAATGAAGGAAATGATGACCCAGCTACAAGAACTCCTTGATAAAGGTTTTATACGACCGAGTGTCTCTCCGTGGGGAGCATCGGTGTTGTTTGTTAAGAAGAAAGATGGAAGCATGTGAATGTGTATCGACTACCGGGAACTGAATAAGCTGAATGTAAAGAACATGTATCCTCTACCTAGAATTGATGACTTGTTCGATCAATTGCAAGGTGAAAGCTGGTTCTCAAAGATAGATCTCCGATCCGGTTACCATCAGTTGAAAGTTCGAGGGCAGGATATTCGAAAGACTGCTTTCCGTACACGTTATGGACACTACGAGTTTCTCGTTATGTCGTTTGGATTGACGAATGCTCCCGCAACGTTTATGTATTTGATGAACAGCGTATGTCGACCGATGCTGGACCGATCGGTGATAGTGTTTATAGATGATATTTTGATTTATTCAAAGAACGAGGGAGTCCATGCTTGCCACGTACGAGAGGTATTGGAGATCCTGAGGAAAGAGAAACTTTATGCTAAATTCTCCAAATGCGCCTTCTGGTTACGGGAAGTACAATTTCTGGTCACGTCGTGAACCCAGACGGCATTATGGTGGATCCAGCTAAAGTTGAAATGGTTATGAAATGGAGCCCCCCGAAGTCACCTACGGAAGTACGCAGTTTTCTTGGTTTGGCTGGCTATTACCGGAGATTTATTGAAGACTTCTCCAAGATAGCGATGCCACTGACGAAGCTCACGAAGAAAGATGTAAAGTACGAATGAGGCCCGAACCAAGAAGAAGCGTTTTCAGTGTTAAAGGAGAAACTTACCCAAGCTCCTGTATTCGCACTGCCAGATGGAAATGATGATTTTGTCGTGTATGCTAATGCATCAAGGTAAGGGTTGGGATGTGTACTGATGCAAGCTAAAGATTCATGAGGTTAACTACCCGACCCACGATCTTGAACTCGCTGCAGTAGTGTTTGCATTGAAAATATGGAGGCACTATCTGTATGGAGTAAAGAGTACCGTCTACATCGACCATAAGAGCTTGAAGTACTTCTTCGAGCAAAAGGATTTGAAGATGAGGCAGAGACGATGGCTTGAGCTGTTAAAGGATTATGATTGTGATATTTTATATCACCCAGGAAAGGCCAATGTGGTGGCAGATGCTCTGAGTCGTAAGACTGATCATCCTGCCATACGAGTAAAATCGTATAGTTTGGTGATAAAGCCAGACTTTCTCAACGAGCTCAAGCAGGCGCAACAGGAAGGATTGAAGGAAGAGAATGTGGGTTTTGAACGTGTCTTCGAGCAAGTCAAGAACTTGGAAGACAATGATCAGGGTGTGAAAGTACGATTCGGTCGTATGTGGGTGCCCAGAAATGGGGACATTCGATCGAGAATTCTAGATGAAGCCCACAAATCACGTTATTTGGTGCATCCCGGTGCTACGAAGATGTATCAAGATCTTCGAAAGGATTATTGGTGGCCGGGCATGAAGTTTAATGTGATCCAATATGTGAACAGGTGACTTACTGGTGCACAGGTAAAGGCTGAACATCAGAAGCCCTACGGATATGTGCAACTACTTGAAGTACCGGAATGGAAATGGGAACACATCACCATGGATTTCATCACCAAGCTACCGAGAACAGCTAAGCGACGTGATACCATATGGGTGATTGTGGACTGACTGACGAAGAGTGCACACTTCCTCCCGATCCGGGAAACGTATACGTCCGAAAGGTTGTCTGATTTGTTCGTGAAAGAGATCGTGGCCCGACATGGAGTTCCTGTCTCTATTGTGTCGGACCGAGATACGAGGTTTACTTCCAGGTTCTGGAAGCAGTTTCATGATGCTATAGGAACAAGATTGAATATCAGTACCGCCTATCACCCCCAGACCGATGGACAGTCTGAAAGGACTATCCAAACGTTGGAGGATATGCTTAGGGCGTGGATTATCGATTTTGGAGGAAGCTGGGATGAACACTTGCCATTGGTGGAGTTTTCGTATAGTAACAGCTATCAATCTAGTATCGGTATGCCCCCATATGAGGCATTGTACGGAAGACGATGTTGGACCCCGGTATATTGGGGTGAAGCTGGACAGAAGGAAATGGGGAACAAGGCTGCCGTGATTGATATGGCGGAAAAACTACGAGTGATTAAAGCACGGATGAAAGCTGCACAAGATCGCCAAAATCCTACGCTGACAAGAGCCGAAGACCGATCGAGTTTGATGTTGGCGATCGAGTGTTGCTGAAGGTATCCCCATGGAAGGGAATCATTCGATTCCGAAAGAGAGGAAAGCTGAGTCCGAGGTACATCGGACCATTTCAGATTCAGGCAAGGGTGGGAAAGGTCACGTACCGACTAGACCTACCAGAGGAGCTGAACGGGATTCATCCTACCTTCCACGTATCACATCTTCGGAAGTGCTTGGCAGACGAGCAAGCATATGTTCCTTTGGATGAGATTGAGGTGGATAATCGACTGAACTACATCGAAGAACCAATCGCGATCGTGGATAAGAAAGAGAAGCAATTGCGGCACAAAACGATTCGGCAAGTCAAGGTTTGGTGGAAACATCAGAAGGGTTCAGACGTTACGTGGGAAAAGGAAGAAGAAATGAGGAGGGTGTATCCTCATTTGTTCGATGAGTGACGAGGCAGGTTTCGGGACGAAACCTATTGTAAGGAGGGGAGACTTGTAACACCCCAAATTTCTAAAATACGATTTATTCGAATTTATGAATGCGTAACAAATACTAAACTTGTAGGAAAATATACAGGAAAATAAACTAAGTTAAATCCCCGAAATTTCGTATACTCGAAGAACAGTACTCGAAATACAATACTCAAACTGATTTCGAGTACACACAATTTCGAGTACCAATATTTCGAGTACCAATCACTGCCTATATATATGAGCGCCTTGGGAAATGTGCTAACCTTTGGCTGAAAGCACACTCTCTCTCAAGAGCACGAAGCAGATTTCGAGAACTTCAAGAATCGAGCATTTGATCGACCAAACGGAAGAGGAAACGCACGAGAATCCACAGGAGTGATAATTTATCATCAAGTAAGTGATCTAAACTAAAAAGTTAGGATTTTTAGACAAAAGTGAACTTATGCATAAAGCTCACACCTTTACGCATAAAGTCCGGGACTTTGAGGTTCTAATGTGTTAGTAACAACCTAAGGAACCTGAGACTAGCTCCCCATGGTCTTAGATGAATTTCTGAGACGTTTTATGACAGAAAGATGTGTACACGAAATTATACACAAAGGAGTACTCAAAACCACACTTAGAAGTAAAAACCTGTTTTGAGAACAAGGTTCGAGTACAATGTTCGAGTATACTAGTTTCGAGTGCACATGGAGATTCGAGTACACCTAGAGGTTCGTGTACCTTGGGTTTTTCGTGTATTCTAGTACTTCGAGTACATGGGTTTCGTGTACATGAGTATTTCGTGAACTGCAAGTGTTTCGAATATTATCCTGTTTCGAGGACTTGTAGTTATGTGGGGGAACTAGTAGGCTATGAGGACATAGAATAAATTCTAAGTCTAAGAATGTAATGTAATGTAATGAGACGATGTAACTGATGTAGGTTCTTAAGTCTTGGCAAAGGAGTTCGGTCAAGGATATAAGGAGCTCAGGTGAGTTCTAGGCTCACTATTTCATGTTTAATATTTTGGGCTGGTATACATGCTTATTGTTATGTCTATAATGTTATGTGCTTGGGATGATGATGAACGAATGATGATATGCCATGATTATGTATTCATGTATATGTGTTATGTATGATGAATATGCATGGGAAAGTGCTAAGTATGATGAATGAATGTTACTGAACTATGATGACCATAACTATGATGATAGTTGTAAGGTAACATGCAACGATGAATTCCTAAGTTGTTAGGATAATATGACGTGATGATTATGATGCTAGCATGAGCTGTTACGATATGATATGTGCCTTTGCTGTTAGGGCAGTATGCTATGATGTTAAGATGCTAGTCTGAAATGTTCATGAATGCCAGAATGTATGATCTGATGATATGATGATAGCATGATATGTATTCAATGCTAGGAGGTTATGATGAAATGATACTTGCATGACATGATATAATCAGTACTATGATATTAGGACAAAGTAATGATGTTTTGATGATAAAATGCTAGCATGAAATGTTATGATGTTATGATGAATACGATGGATGATGATATGATGCTAGTATGTCATATGCGATGAATGATGTTCCTATACGTGTTATAGGGAAATGTACGAATGAGGTACCAGCGATTATAACTGAGTATGATAGTCAACCACGACTATAACTGGGTATGATGGTCAACCACGACTATAACTGGCTCTGAGAGTCAACCACGACTATAACTGGCTATGAGAGTCAACCACGACTATAACTCGGTATGAGAGTCAACCACGACTATAACTGGGTATGAGAGTCAACCCCGACTATAACTGGGTATGAGAGTCAACCACGACTATAACTGGGTATGATAATCAACCACGACTATATTTGGGTATGTGTCGGCATAAGCCCACTGTTCATATGGTGACAGTGGGATGTATGATGATGATGTTCACGATGTTATGTGTTAAGGTTATGGACTATGTGTAAGGAATGATGTATGTGTTAAATATGTTTTAACTCAACAAAACGTTTACGATGTTTTATGAAAATTAGAACTCACCAGCGTAAGCTGACTTGATTTAGCATGTATGTCAGGTTCAGGCTAAGGAAAAGGAAAGGCATGGAATCTGAGCAGAGAATCCAATGGTGTTGGCAATCTTAAATGTTTTTGATACAATTTATTTGTATTTGACAATGTTTTAAATTCCGCTGCATATTTATGAAAGTTTTGAGTTTAAGAGCTCTGTGTTATGATGAAAACCAACCTCTGTGGGGTCGCCCGGGATCGGGGCCTCACACATTACCAATACGTTGGAACCGCAAAGTCTCAAACTTTATGCAATAATGTGTGAGCTTTATTCCTAAGTTCACTTTCATATAAAAAGCCTAATTTTTTCGCATAAAACACTTACTTGTAGTTAGATGATCCTCCTGGTAGCTTCTCGTGGGTTCCCTATTCTTCTGGAGTGATTTATAGCTAATTCTTGAAGTTCTCGACCCTAGCTTCGTGTACTTGAGAGAGAATGTGCTTCCAGCCAAAGGTGTGCATGTTTCCCAAGGCACTCATATATATAGGCGGGGTTCACGAACCTGATACTCGAAATTGGGAGTTCACGGAATCAGTTTTGAGTACTGACCTCCGTGAACTTAGGGTTCTTGAAATTTAATTCGAGTACCCCATTTCGTGAACTTAACTTAGTTTATTTTTCGTCTATTTTCCTACAAGTTTATTATCCGTTACGCATTCGTAAATTCAAGTCACTTATTTTAGAAAATTTTGGGGTGTTACAAGTCTCCCCTCTTTACAATAGGTTTTGTTCTGAAACCTGCCTCGTCAGACATCGAACAAATGTGGATACAACCTCCTCATTTCCTCTTCTGTTTCCCATGTGATGTATGAACCCTTTCGATGCTTCTACTGAACTCTGGGGTGTTACAAGTCTCCCCTCTTTAGAAAATTTTTGGGTGTTACACCGGTGGTGTTATGTGGTAGTAGGAGAGAGGTTATGGCCGAGGAGATCGAGTTCAGTCAAGAGAAGTGGTGAGGGGTGTGAGTAACCAAAATGAAATGGCTTTTATAAAGTTTTAATATTCTGGGATGCTTCGCATACCTCCAATATTGGCTTCCGGGAGTACTGGCGTACCGCCAAGGACAAAATAGACGGATGCTCCACCGAGACACGCAGCGTATCGCCATGGTGGAAGTTGATCGGTCGTCGCGTACCGCGACAATTTTCAGAGGAATGCAAAATTTGCGCTCACCTGCGCGTACCGCCGGAGGTCTCGCTAGGCCCTTGGCGTACCGCGAAGGGTGCTTGACTGGCCCAATGGCCCATTTTTGTTGTTTTGAGTCGTTTTTCATTCGTTTTTCATTATCGCTTATCGTTTCATGACTTTTGTCATAATTTTGATTGTTTATTGTTCTCATGGTGCTTAAGTGTTGTTCAACTTCTTAATTGTTCGATTGTTTCACCAACGTTCATTAATTCAAGACACGTGTGTGCGTTTTTCGATAATTCCTCGAATTATCGTTCAGTTGTTCGTGTTTGGACAATTGTGCCACCTATGCAATAATAAATTAAATTATTATTTAATTTATGTAAATGCTGACCTAGAAAATACGGGGTGTCACATATATTATGATATCCTTTGTGGTGGGATTGAATAATTAAGATTTCTATCTTATGGGGAGCTTTATTAAAGGGGGTGAAGATAAATGGAAGACATGGAACTCGAAAAAGTTTCTTTTGGGTTTGAGAAATGGAATAAAGAAAGCTTCACAATTGTTGCGGTGAAAGAAACATGAATTGCATCTACACAAGTTCAATCTTATTATTCATGTTTGTTTCACCATACTTCTACATTGGCTTACATTCAAATAACCAAATAGGGGGAGTTTGTTGGGTCTAGAAAAATCAAGACCAACGGTTAATTTGGATAGATGGAATGTAAACAAGAAGTATTATGTATTTGTTGATTAGGGAGCAACGAGTCACTGCACAAGACACTAAAGACCCAAGATTATGAAGACAATTGATGACCGAAAAACCCGAAGACCACAACAATTGATAGAGCTAGCTTAATTTAATATTTATTATTTATTATAATTTTTTTAGGGTTTTAGGTCATGTGAAACTATAAATAAAGATTATTTTCATTTGTAAAAAATAGCACAGACAAGAGAGTGTGTGAGGGTGTGGTTCAATGTAGTCTTGAGAGCTCTTCCCCATGAACTCCATGGATTCTTTATCTATGGAGTTTGAGCATGTGAGGGGTAAGTAATGTAATCTTGTTGACTAATAAATCTTATTTCCTTTACATTGTTAGTCATTACATTACATCTCAGATTTGTTCTTGGTTGTGTTCTTCAACATCTTCACCCATCTTCAATACTTTCTCGGTTCATGCTCTGCTTAATCTTCACAAATCGGGTAGGTCCTATTCCGCAACCCTTTTTACAAATGATATTTACAAAAGACAAAGATTTGTATTGATCTTGCTGGATTTATATGGGTACCACAATATGTCACACCCCGGCCGGCGGGAACGGACCGTGTTTTACCGTCGGGCGGAAGGTTCCCGGGGCGCGATATCTTGAATGATAATCGAATGATCAGATTGTTTACATAGCACATGATAAATAAATGAGAAATGCTAACCCATCCATGATATAGAATTACAAGATTAAATTACAATGTATTGTTCATAATTTAATCAAGTAAATCTATCAAAAGAATCAATGTAACTATATCTTGTATCTGTACAAGATATACAAAAGATGATTCGTTCTTGTCACCAAAAGCATGCAACACAAAATAAAGCTAGGTCTTCTAAAAGTCCACTAGCTTAATCCTTGCATATATGTAGCTACACCTGTTCGTCACCTGAGAAAACATGTATTTAAACAAAGTCAACACTAGGTTAGTGAGTTCATAAATAAGTTAATTGAAAAACCTTGATTCATTCACATGCACAATCACAATGTATATTTGTTACTTGTATGTCATTTGTTCACTTGTTCACCCACTGGCTTCTCAATAGTTATATTTACAAGTAATATATCATCCTAGTAGTGATGCTTAAATATAGGGCATATGTAAGGGAACTAAGCCCTAGCCAACATCCCACCACATCACTACTAGAACTCCACACAACTTGCAATACAACTATTGATTTCCATTCCCAATCCACATGTCCATATCATTATTGAATCACCTGTGATAACTTGTATAGAATAACATAATGATGTAATTGTAGTTATCGAACCGAAGTTTAGATAACCGTTATATGTTATGGATATTAGATTTATCAAATCTGATCCTTGTATTATTCTATAATTGTGGGGTTAACTGTTGTTACACTTTTAAATATTAAGAGTGTTAGTTAACCAATTGTAATTTGTTCTTGAACTATAGTGCATAGAGCCTAAAAGGAATCCATTGAAATCCTCACGTAATCAGATTTCAATGCATCCGATTTACCTCTACCACTTTGTATACCCAGTGTCCTCATCAAAACAGTTACTAGTAATATGACTTGAGAATATACATTACTCAGTCTACTTGACAACAAGAAACGATGGATTAATTACTTATCACTGCAGATTAATATCACCATGTGTCGCTTTCCAGAACCTGACTTGAAGTCGCCCTGTCACCGGTCATACGTTACCGGCCAATGAATCAATACGATAAACATACTAGCCCTACAAGCTAGAGGTTTGTCAAACCTATGGTACCACTATGCTATCGTCGGTTTAGTCACGTCAAACTAACTGGTCAGCGAATTAAAGGGGCTTACATGATCAACTTGTACAATTGGCACATGATTGAAGTGATATAATACAACAGGTCAATAGTAACTAATTGTAATTGTGTTCATCTGTGTTATTGTTCTCATTGTCATATGTTCTCAGTGTTATTAACAAAGTTAAATAAGAACTTGTCTTATTACATTATGTTAATTCTTTGAGTGAATGATGTTGTTATCATGAAGTTACATTATCATGATTATCATTTTTTGTTCCATGTCCTCTTGTAATATGTATTGAATTGTAAAGCTAAGTGTTAAAAGGACTTATCCTATTACACTTACTTAACTCTTGTGTCGAATGTTAATACAAAGATATATAATATCTTTATAACATTCATATGTTTGCCTGTGATTGTTCCAATGTCTGTTTATGTGAGAATAACTGAATGTTATAAGATAAAATCTTACAACTATGTTATTCTAATGTGTTGATGAACTAATAAGATATATTATATTGTTCATATGATTATCCCTGTCATATCGTGATCATACAAGCATGCATACAATGATAAGCGATAATAAACAGTTAAGTATTATCTAAATCAAAGTATAAATAACATGTTAAGCAAAACTTTTAAATGAATAAAAGTAAACATGTTTCTCAGCCCCGAGAGTTTAAAATCAGTTAAGATTAAAGTAAAAGGGGCATATGAACTCACCTTGTTGTTGTAGGGTTGACTTAGCTTAAATGTAGATATGCACGCGCTCTTGATTGAATTTGAGTTTGTTTTCACGATCCTGTATAGATTTCATGTTTTTGTAACTTATAAGCATAAGTTGTAAGGTTTTATGAACATGTACGTGTTAGCCCTAAAGTTGGCTAACACTTGTGAGTCTCGGTAATGATTCGGCCCTTGATTGTTGTTTATTTATTCTCCAACATTGGATTTCATTAACTAAAGTTTGTTATGTGATCGAAATTGTAAATTGTAACTTGAACTTCATTATTATTGGTTGCCCTAATTAACTCATGAAAATACAAGACCTGTTATTGATACTTCCAACCCTGCATCAAATAAAGTCTTATAACAAAACCTAAGTCATAGCTATGACTTAGATTTTATAATTTAAGGTTGGTCTTGTTTACTTGATCACACTTGATTCATATAGTTACCCCACTAATTTTAGTCCTAGTGTGTTAGATTACATCATTACGTTATGAACCAAAATCAATTGGGCCGAATACAAGGGGTGTGGGCCCAACGTGTAAAATGGGTCAAGTGTATCTCATGGGTCAGCCCATTTGCTGTTGGGCTTGGGTAGACACTGTTGGGCCTAATGGATTTTCGTTATGGGTTGCTTAAGGAAGTGTGGGCCGAATTATTCATGCTGGGCCGAAGGAATTTTGATTAAAACAGTGGGTTGGGCCGAGAGATAAATGAATGTGCCGTAGGTGTGTGTGTTGGGCTGAACAACGAATAATCACATGGACTCGTCAATTAGTTTTAATTCGTTTGAGGTGCTTGTTGGCCCACGAATTGATGCTGTGACCGAACGGGTGTAGTGACCACCCCATTTCCAGCGAACCTTTTCATCAACCGCCCCTGGGTTCGGCTGAGGTGAAGATGGTTCGGTTGATTTTCAAAGACTTCACCAGGGTTCGTTGCACATGGGTCTACAAGGTTCGGCTAGGATGCATGCAGGTTCGCTGGTGGCAAAGGGTTCGCCATTTTCCCATGGGTTCGGCCAAAATGCAGCCATAGTTCGTGAGTTGCGCAGGGTTCGGGAGATGAAGAAGGTTCGTCGAGGATGGGGGTTTGTGTATGGCTGCAGATGGTTCGTGAAGGGTTCGCTGTTCAGTTATGCGAACCAGTAGGTTCGCTAGATGATGATGAAGGCTCGGCAGTAATTGGTTCGGTGAGGGTGACAGCCGAGGGTTCGTTGGCCTTAGGGTTCGGCCAGTAAACCCACGAACCCTGTTCACATCTTCATCTTCTCATTGATTCTGAGCTATTCCCATGGCTGTTGTCATGCTATTCAAGCTTTCTAGTGGTCATGTGGTTCGATGTAGGGGTAGGTTGAACGGGTTTTTGTGTGTGAGTCGAACAACAAATCTAGAAACCCTATTTTTCAGATTATTCACGCCTCCATACCTCGAGATTTAGTAGACAAATTCTCAGATCCGTTGTACTTTCATGTAGAGCACTTCAAGGGCTTCGCGTGGGTTCAAGAATCACTCAAATCGGTTAAGAAATGAAGAAGTTATGGAGGATTGAAGGTGGTTAATGGTGGTGAATGGTGGTAGCCGGATTTTAGAGAGAGAGAGAGATGTAGGTGTGAAAAATGAGCGGAAAACTCTCATTTAGAGTTTTTATATCCCATGTGATGTTCGGGTTCGTTTCGGTTGCTCGGTTCGAAATTTCGTCGCGTATCCGGAAAATTACACGTATTTAATTGAAATAAATAAAAGAAAATTATTTAAAAATATTTGATGAGTTTAAAAATTGTAAAAATGTTAAATATCTAATTTTATTAAATTAATGACGATCGTGTCGCGTTTTCGTTTTCGTTTCGTCGGATCGCGTCACCATCGCGCGTATTCGTTCGAATCGTCATTCAAAGGAACACGTCGATGGTTTGGCTTTCTGACTTTTGTTTTCTACTTCCAGTCATCATTTCAGAACGTTAAACTCACAGATATGTTTGTGTGAATCGTCACCCACGCAAACACACTGTCAGTTCGTTATTCTGAAACGACACTGCAATTTATGTTTGAATTGTGTTTCCTCACTGTCGGACTCAACTAAACATCCTTTTATCACATTGTTTTCACATTGAATTATCAGCCAACTGATTCCTGTCATCTATGGATATCAGATCGCAACCGATTTGTTTTTGTCATTCGCTTGAACATCATTGTTTCTCATGTTTAGTTGTGTTAATTGTACTTATGTTTTCACTTAAATACACACAACTAATGTTTCAATTGAGTGTTGTACTTACAGTATTTAAGTTTACACAAAAATACATACAACTGTTTCTTGTAAATCTGCATTCTGTTAATACAAATACTGTGTATGCACATGAAATCACACGTAGTTACTGTTGAAAGTACACGCACCGTACGGACTTGCCGGCCGGTCTGGTACTAGTTGTCACACAATAAGAGTGAGTTAACAATCGAACCTTTCCCTATATGTGTATATATATAGGATGGGGATCATATAATAATCCACCTTAATCGTGGTAACCCACTAACCTTCGCAAAACTAACCCAAATCTTTGAAAATTGTTTTTCATGGCCTTTATTATACATAAATATGGGGTTATTTCTTTGTGTTTTTGCTAATTCATCACCATTTAGGATCTTGCGTTTGTATAAGTGTCGTAACAATAAATATGTACTTGTAGTGTAACGCAAACTTACACTTGTTTTAATTTTAAAACGTTTGTGAATTAGCAAAAACACAATAATGAACCCTCCCTATTTATGTATAATAAAGGCCATGAAAAAGAAAATTCAAAGATTTGGGTTGATTTTGCCATGTTTAATGGGTTACCGCAATTAAGGTGGGTTAACAACTAATCCTTACCCTATATATATGGGTTAGGTTCAACTAATTAGTCTTTATTCTTAAAGGTTTAAAAAATAATTATTAACTATTAGATCTATGAGATCATATTTGAAAGGGAAATTCAAAATTTTATAGAGAAAAGTTGTTGGAGACTAATTTAGTTATGATCACTTTCTCCTCATATTTTTGAACATAAATACATTTTAATTACCACGAGATATATAGGAATGGGTACACTTGACTCATTTGGAAAAACATACGATATTGTTTTTTTTTTTAAATATATATCATAAAAAGAAACATTTTTTATCTTTAAAATAAGTATAGTGTTGATATAAAAAATAAATTTTTTTGAGTTTATTGTGTCAATTATCGTCATTGTGTCTTTCTTAAACGTTTGTGTATAAGCATTTTTTTTGTGTTTTTCTTACAAGTAATTGTGTCTTTTTACAAATAATTGTGTCTTTTTTAAAGGTTATTGTGTCATTTATATTCGTGATTATGTCAACCTTCCTTGATTAAGCAAGAATCATTTTTAATATCCTAGATACGATTTTTTTAATTACTGGTTTGACCAGACTTGATTCAAGAACCACCATAAAAACATTTAAACAATTATAAATAGTTAAAAAAACACAAAAACAATTATAAAATTATAAAAACATTTAAACAAACATAATTTATGTTTACAAAACAAAATCATGTTAAAAAGATATAAATTTTGGTTTTAATGTTTTATCCTTTGGATTTCAGATGGAAAAAAATCAGGTTCGACCACAGTTAGGTTCGCCGGTTCAACTGGTAACCAGCCGGTTTAAATGAGAACGTCCCAAGACATTAAACCGAATAGGTTTTAGCGGCAGCTCCTGGTCCAACTGGCAAGTCCGGTCCAACATGAATGGTTAGCAATGGATTACTAAGGATAATTAGTGCTAACATGTCTCCCTGACAGAAAACCGAAAAAGCCTTATCTAAAATTCCACAATATTATTGACGACTTTTACTAATTTTTAAAAGCCATAATAACATCCCATGACCAAATATTGATTAACGGGTTTGGTTTCGATGATCCGTCTCTATTTCTGATTTTTAAAATATTTCCTATATCTTCTGCCGGTGGCAAGATCTTTTATAGGGGTTCAATTTTTTCTAACATTTTTATTTCTACTATAATTAACCTAATGTTATAATTTTTAGATCATGTTCGTGTCGAGTTGGTTGGATAAAACAATAACATAAGATACCACAATTGATATGCATTCTTAACATTTTATTGTTATTAGGGTTGGGATTTATGGAAATTATGTAATTAAACCTGGTCAAAGTTTTTTATTAAAAAAAAACAACCGACCTTGGATTCAAACCCGAGACCTATTTTAAAAGGATGACCACTCATTCTCACAATAACACCATCTCATCAACTTTAATTTTAGTGTTGTAAATCCTATTCAATTGTATTTATAGGGCCAATTCAAAAAATCCTATAGAGTTTAAAGAAATTCGCGATATACGCTTTATTAACAAGTTGAGATTCAATGGGGTCCCGTGACCCCTACCCAACCTACATAAGTCCGCCCATGTGTTCTATCACTGATTATCAACGAATCAAGTCCGTCGATGAACGGTCATCGGTAATACTCATAATTCTGGTAGTGAATTTCATCGTAAAATTCTTTATATTTTTACTTAAAAATGTTTCTTTTTAAACAATTATGAAATTCCGTTATAATTAGCATTTTATTTTTTCATAGTAAACTCTAGTTAGGTTAAAGTTCAAAATATATTATTAATAGTAATAATTTCATATTTGTCCCATTTATGTCATATAATTTTGATATATATATACAAAAAATTTCACAAGAAGGAAGCAATTTAGACCTGAGTGAATTTTATTATCAGAAAGAAATTTATATAACTTTAGATGAAAAAAAGTTAGTGCAAGAAAAATTATTCCCTTATATTAACATAGACGAAAATACACACACACAAAAAAATAAACCATTAAAATAAAGTAATATTAAAATATTATAACATGCTTAATTAAAATTGGTCAATATTTTTGACAAAAGAAACCTTGCAGATTAATTATCAAAGACATGGACAAAATGCTACAAAAAGAAAATTTTATGTAACATGATTAATACAATTTGTGGGGAATATATATTTTTGTCATGTGAACCCATGAGTCCCCATGTACTATGGTCTATTAAATCAACGGCAACCTAGCCACCGTTAGACCACGAGGAAGAAGTAGAGATGAACCCACGATATTAATGGCTAAAGGGCAGCAACCCATGTGAATAGACCCACAACATGATGATGGGTTGTCAAAAGAGCATGGGTTGATTATTAAGGTCAACAATTGTTAGGGTTCATAAGTAATAGTCTTACTTCGATTTTTCTTTAAAGTTTGATTAGAAAGTAGATGATGATATAGCTACTAGTTAAGTCATATGAAGTAAAAAAGATAAATTATAAAATAAACTAAGTTGATCAAAGGAAACCGAAAACAAATAAACTAAATACAAATTGACAAGTGAGTAGTCTTAACTTGTGAACCTAGCTAACTCAAAGAAAGCACATTAAAACCAAACCGGATTTTGATTGGTTTCATTGTTATCTCAATCAAATCCAACCATTTAACCTCTATCTAGTGTTGTTTCTTTTTGTTTTTTTGTTTTTTGTAAATTTATTATAAAAATAAAATAAAATTACCATTGGATTAATTTGTTACTCCAATGCCCTTGGTCCTATTATACCTGTGTCTACATTCAAGCATATACACAAATGTATACATGCATGTTATGTCATATATATATATATATATATATATATGAGGGTTCCTTTGTTAAACCACTCCTATTGCGGTAACCCGTATAACTCCGTCAAGATCAATCCAAATCTTTGTTTTCTTTTTTTAAATATCATTATTACACATAAACAATACTTTCTTCTTTTATGTGTATGTGTAAATTCATTACCATTTAAGATTTAAAAGAAGTGTAAGTTTTGGTTACATTTCGTAATGTAAGTTACAGTACGAAATGTAACCAAAACTTACACTTCTTTTTAATCTTAAACGGTAATGAATTTACACATACACATAAAAGAAGAAAGTATTGTTTATGTGTAATAATGATGATTAAAAAAAGAAAACAAAGATTTGGATTGATCTTGGCAGAGTTATACGGGTTACCGCAATAAGAGCGGGTTAACATTTGATCCTCTCCCTATATATATATATATATATATATATATTCCATTAAGAACAACTAAATATGAAGGAACCAAATCAACTAATTTTGAACCACATGTTTTTAAGGGTATAAAATTAATTTTTCTTTAAAATAGGGAAAGTTACTATTATACCCTTTAAACTTGTGGCTAGAAAATGGTTTCTTTAGCTCTCAAGTTGCAATATTTCTCATTTGAACATCCCCATATATATACACACACACACACACACATATATACATACATATATATATATATATATACATACATATATATATATACACACATATACACACACATACATATACATACATACATAGATACACACACACACACATATATCTATATAGAGGCGGTTCCTTTGTTAACCCACTGTTATTGCGGTAACCCGTATACTCCGCCAAGATCAATCCAAATATTTGTTTTCTTTTTTTAAATATCATTATTATATATAAACAATACTTTCTTCTTTTATGTATATGTGTAAATTATTCACCGATTTAAGATTTAAAAGCAGTGTAAGTTTTGGTTACATTACTTAATGTAACCAAAACTTGTTAATATAACCAAAACTTACAATGCTTTTAAATCTTAAACGGTGATAAATTTACACATAAACATAAAAAAAGAAAGTATTGTTTATGTGTAATAATGATATTTAAAAAAAGAAAACAAAGATTTGGATTGATCTTGGCGGAGTTATACGAGTTACCTCAATAAGAGTGGATTAACATTTGACTCTCTCCCTATATATATATATATATATATATATATATATATATATATATATATATATATATATATATAGGGAGAGGATCAAATGTTAACCCTCCCTTATAGCGTTAACCCGTTAACCTTGGCAAAAAATGCCCGAATCTTTGAATTTTTTTTTCATGGCCTTTATCATACATAAATAAGGGGGTTTCTTTTTTGTGTTTTTGGTTAACGGGTTAACGCTATAAGGGAGGGTTAACAATGGAACCATCCCCTATATATATATATATATATATATATATATATATATATACATGACTTACATACATATGTATATAAACTAACAAAAGTGTAATACACTTGTATATGTGTAATAACAATAATAAAAAAGAGTAATGATTTGTATTGATTTTGACAAGCTTTCTCAAGTTTACACTAAAAGACAGGGTTTACAAAAGATACAAGTTCTACATGTATCATGTGTCTCACAAACACACAGGTAAGTAGTTAGTCATTATATTATAAAAAAGATATTTAATCTAAAAAGTTTAAGAATAAATTAAATTTACTAGATCTATAACTAATGATTGAGATTAAAGTGTAAGTGTAGGATCGGGTTGTGACTTGAACACAACACTTACAATATTTATCTTCTACAAGATTGATAGATGTGGAATGCCTATCAATCTTCTTATCTTCTAAATGAATAATAAGCAATTAACAACAATAGAAATTCTTTCAATCTCTAAGTATATTTCACTCAATTGCAAATATTACAAGTTGGTAAGCAAACGACACTTGCAAGCTTACTTCCTCAAGGATACAAGTGAATAGATTTATACTAAAAGCTACAGCTGCATTCTCGTAGGAATACAAAGCTGGACAACTAACTAGAAAACAAATGAATGCTATAACTAGTATACTATTATAACTTGACATGCCAAGTTACATTAATTACAATTAATACAAATAACTTCTTTGACTATTACATTAATTACCTATGTTACAAAAGGCATTAATGTAGAATGTCTTCTACTGTTATGATGAAAGTTCTTTAATAAAAGTGACTTGTGATTTGGTCTTAAAGAAGGAAAGCATATCTGAACCTCTCTTGATTGAGATAAACATCATCAAAAGAATATTTCAGAAGCTCTTTGTATCGGAAGCTTTAAGCAATATTCGAAAGCTTTGTGTTTGTCATGTGAGCTATTCCTTCTGAAGTATTCAGTCCTCCAAAGATTTAACATATCTTTCGGAAGACTAAAGACTTCGGAAGAATGGCCTTATTCTTCCATTGTTTATCTTGGACTTTCGGGGATGATACCAAGAGCTTGGAAAGCATCAGACTTTAGATCTTACAGTCTCCTCCGAGGTTGATTCTTCCAAAACTTCATTTTATCTTTTCAATAAGTTTATTCAGAGTCCTCAGATTTTTAGCTCGGCCCTTGGCCCATGTTATGGCAATATTTCCACTTAGGTGATTGTCAGGATTGAGGAGATGAAGATTTTCGAGATCAAATACTATGGAAGCATCAACCCTTTGGAAGTCTTCTCAAGGTAATCATGTTACCTTTTGCACAAAAACTCCACTCTATAATAGGAAGATAGCATCTCAAGGGTTCTGGAGGTCTGTCAAACTCAAAGGATGAGTCTCCATCAGAATCATCTTCAGGCTCAGATTCAGAAATCTTCTTCCTTTTCGCCATAGACTTCCTTCTTTTTGTAATGTTTTGAGATCCTTCACCTTGATCTCTGACCTCATGTGTTGTCTCTCTCTCTCCTCTATTCATGTGGCTTCCTTGAATGCTACTATCTCAGTAGTAATTGCCTCTTCAGTTCTCCTCACATCTTCCCTTATGGGTTCCTCGTGATCAGAAGTTTTTGATTTTTGTTTTGCTAACTTCTTTTTTATTTTGATCACTAAGGAAAGTGGTACATTGTCATGAGAGGGACTTGATGGAGGAATGATAGGCTCTTTCTTTAGAAACATAGCCTCAGAGGCAACTTCATGCTTGTACCCCTCTCCTTCATGGATTGCCTGAGCAAAGAGGGGCTTGTCAAAGATAATCCTTGCACCTTGTACCCCAAGGTTAAGGCCCTCCCATTGAGCTTAGATCTGTTCCAGTGAAGGTAATTCTCCCCTGGATTTTTTCTTTTTGTATTCTCTTATATGTATATCCATGGTGGAGTTATTCATGGGACCAAGCTGTTGTTTAGAGAATCCATAGTTCAGAAGGAACTTCTTCATACTCTCTCTATAGGCAGCATCCTTTTGTTTCTTGGGGGATCTTGCCATAGCTTTGGATGCAACATCAGCCTGTTCAAGCTGTTGCACCTTTTCCAGCTCATAAAACATCATTCTAGGTACCGACCAGGTGAGTACCTCATTTAAATCAGATTCTTTGTCTTGGAGAAGAATGGAAAATTTAAGCATATATCCATCCATAGAGGTATCTGGTTGGCCCTTTCTTTTCGACGGTATCCTCTCCTCCTGAGCAGCTTTCTCCTCTAGGGTTAATTTCCTTTTTCCTTTATCTTGTAATATTTTCCTAGAGGACATGGACCCTATGGCCTCACCAGTTGGTTCATTAGCCAATTGCTCTTCTAAGGATGGGACTTCAAGTATGATTGGGCTTTTGAGGACAGTTTTAGCTTCAGAGTCAACTTTAGCATTCACCGCCCCCTCCAGTTGACCAATCATCTCAGAAGGCTCTTTATTAGTGTCATCAGTCAGTTCAGGGATGGAGGAGAGGTCTTCAGCAACCATAGTCCCAAGAGGAGACTCAGATTCCTTGGAAGTAGAAATTGTTTCTTGTACAGGATCTTCCAAGGTTACATGGGTTGTAGTCCCAAGAAGGGACACAGGTTTCTTGGATGTAGGAGTTGTTGGTCTTCCAAGGTCACCTAGGTTATTGTCCCAAGAGGGGACTCATGCTCTATGGAAATTTGAGATATTTTCTGTTGAGCAACTTCCATGGATATTTCAGCATCTTCAGAAGAAGAGGAGCTAGATGGTTGAAACTAGGTCCCAAAGAACTGATCCTAATCATTATCCAATTGATTAGCGAATGGTGTGGGTTATTGAGATTGCTCCGTCTCAATTCTGAAGGACTACCTGACCCCATATTGATCACTGTCTCCCCCTTTTTGGGAGCATCAGCAGTAGGAGAGTCTAAGTATAGCTGACTAGGATCAGGTTGAAAGCGAGTGAACACAATGGCAGGGTGACACTGTAAATTAAGGATGGTAGCATCCCTTTGTTGAACTTGAAATCTCAGAGTAGCTAATTCTGTTTTACGAGAAGCTACCATAGATTCAAGTGTGTGTATGATAGCTGTCAATTCATGTTTAGAAGGGCACTCCTCCACCTGAGTGGCATCATTAGGCGATGGAGTCCTAATCATAGCTTCTACACCTTCATCACCAGATGTGGTTTATTGGCACCCTGGATTCCCCTCATTGAGAAGGACTTCAAAGAAGTCATCCCTAGTATGGGTTTTAACAGAAGAGGTCTTATTCCTGTACTACTGTCCTGTTGAATATGAAGAGGTTCAACAATAGTAGCAGCCTCTTCTACATTGACCTGTCATTACTCCTATGGTCAACCTCTTACTGTGTAGGCTCTGGGTCAGGCAACCTGTGCTGAAGTTCACTCACCACTTTTAGTAAAGTTAGGTAGGTGGAAGAGAGTAAGTCATTCTGAAAAGTAACAGAGGCTTCGTGAGCCTGGAAAGTTGTATGAGTGGGGGGCTTTCATTGGTAAGTAGCTCATACGGACTTGGGAGACAATCCTTTTTCTAAAGGAAGTTCTTCAATAAAAGAAACCTCATCAGTGTGGATGTCGCTTTGGATATTCTCATTTAAATGTTGTGACATGGGCTTAGGGCTTTCAGGCCGGTATGGAGTATCCACTGGATCCAGAAGAAGATTCAGTGGGTTATCGGTAGGTGTGGCTAACACCTTAGGCAAAGTTTTGCCTTTATTCAGTCTTTTGGACTTTTTCTTTAAAGGAATGGAAGAAGGAGCCTGAACATTTGTCAAGTTAACTATATAAATAGAATAACAGAAAGAAATAAGACAATGAATTTTGGGAAATTCAATCCATTAAGTTCAGAGAATGTTGGGATATAAATACCCAAACATTCAATGTTGCAAGAAAAAAACTAACAAGACAAATTGCTGACAAACGTGCAAACAATGAAACAATACAAAAGGACACAACAACTGAATAAAAGTCAACAACAACGGAATACAAGAAATCTAAATTCTTAAGTTGTTCTTCAGGCTTTAGTCTTTCATGGTTGCAATCATTTGTTTGTTCGTTCCAGTGTTCTTTTCGCGGCTGCTTATCCACGGTTGTTATTCTTGGTTTCAGCGGTTGTCTTCCAAGGGTAGAGACCCGTGGTTGCACTCTAGAGTTGGTGGTCAGTGGTTATGTGCTTTGTTCGCGACTGTTCTTTGTAGATCATCCGTGGTTGTCATTCAGTGGTTGATCCACTCAGTGGTTCTGTACAGAGTTAAGGGATGTGGTTGAGGCTCATCAGTCCTTATTTTTCAACAGTAGGTAACTGTTTTGGAATGCGGCATTCCTGTTGATGAATTTGGGGGATCAACATCTATTGGGTTTGCAGAGCTGTCACCTAAGGCTTCATGAAAACAAGAAGAGGAGTGAAAACCCCAGAAAACTAAGCACTCTTCTTCTTATGTTGAATAAAAACATTGGGAGTTACCAAGGGAATAATGTATGTACTCCTAGTACATGAGAGAGATGAACTCAACTGATAGTTAAAAATATGCTGGAGAAATCTGGGATACATACAAAACTGCTTAGAGTATGAAAGGTTATCCACTAAATTATTGAAAATAAAGGATGAGAAGTTAAAATTTTGATTGGTAATCAACCCATGGATAGCCGAGGCTAGGTCCGATGGAGTTTGATCTCAATCCCTTGTCTTATTGTAAGGAAAATGTAAAAACAAATGTAGGAGATACTTGTAATTATAATGCACTCTATCCTTCAAATAAGTTGTTGAATGGAGAGGACTTTGGTATCCCATTGACCAAAAGGTCATTTATACATCATCCTTAGTGAATGAGAGCTTTCCATCAGTGTCATTAAGATAAAGATGCTGACGAACAGTCTCCATTGTGATGAGAATAGGATGATTATCAATGGTTACAGAGATTGATTTATCATTTGAAGCAGATGTGACTGAAGCAATGGTCCAGAACTGACGATGATGGGATTCATAGACTAGTGAATTGATAGTTAAAGCAAAGCAGTACATGCTCCTTTGAAAAAGGAGATGATGGGTGAGAAATCAGCATCGATTTCCGCTGATAACTTGGAAAAAAGTTTATGAGCAATGTTTGAATTGAAGGGCAGCCATTTGTGAGATTTTGGACGAAGAATTTTAGCGTTTTAATCAAAGAGAAAACTGAGATGAAACCGTTAAGATAGGAATTCAAAAGAGCGGGAGACCTTTTATAACTTCGGATGTTAGAGCATTTAATATAGAGACACAACTAAAGTTTGAGATCCGTGAGTCAGATAAAGATGTTCCAACAGTACTTTATTGAAATTTAAAACAAAACTGATGATGTGGAACATCGGGAGAGATTAATGCATCAGAAGAGGGTGATGCATCAATGATTATTTTTTATGAAGCATTTTCTGATGGATTATTATTAGTGGTATTGAACTTCTGAAGTTAAGTGATTATACTGCATTAGTGGTTTTGAATTTTTGAGATGAAGTGGTTTGCAAATTCTCAGTCGTTTTAAGATCTCATTGGTTTTCAAATCTTCGGAAGTTCAGTAGTTTCAAATTCAGTGGATTTGAAATTTTTAATGTTCACTTGTTAAATTTTTAGTGTTTTCAAAATCTGTAGGCTTCGAAAAATGCTTTTCTTTGGAGAAAAGAAAATGATTTATTCTTCTTCTGAAATCCAGCAATATATCGAAAGACATGTCATACTTTAATACAACTAATGTCTAAAGATATATTGACTTACTCTAAAAAATGTCAAAAACATTTTTAATTTATTCAAAGTTAATCATACCAATTGCAGTTATGAGGAACCTGAATCTTCCTTCATCAAATGCCTTGGTGAAAAGATCAGCAAGATTATATTCTGTATCAAGTTTGACTAAATGAATAAGTTTCTTTTCTACACAGTCTCTAATAAAATGAAATCTAATATCAATGTGCTTGGTTTTGGAGTGCTTGTGTAACATCTGTACATTAAATCACAGTAGACATAGATCAGGAGAGAACTGTGTGTACATGTTAGTCTATATGTCAGTGTGATTCGTATTCAATATGTCAATGTGATACATGTGTTCATGTTTGTGTTTGTGTGTTATAGGAGTCTGTTTAGTTTAAGAACAAGTATATATTATTTATATACAGTCGATTATGCTAGGCAAGAACAATATTGTATTATATCAAAACAGTGGTGGGTTGGTGGCTGATAAGGCAGGTAGCCGGACTCTATGTATGCCCTATACATATACTGCGTTCGGTGTAATAGGATAGTGTTAGTGCGTAGTGTTAAGACGAATAGTATGACAAACAAATCATTTAAACAAAACGTAATGCATAAGCGATACTCAGTATCATTATGGGTGCGATTCGTAATGATATTAATGTCGAACTTATAATTACTAGTAAACATCAATAAATACGTAAAACGACCAAAAACGTATATTATTATGGGTATACACGTAACTATATTCGTTAAATGGTCCGATAACGATCGAACAGTAAAAATAAGTAAAATATTATATTTTACGTTTTAGAATTTTGAAACTCATCAAAAACAATCCAAGAAATCTAATTTACAATCTAAAATATTCATTCATGAAATCGTAACGACACGTACATAAATGTTAGTGCATAGAATGCCCCTAGTTCAGTAGTTTGTATGATTTGATGTATAAAGTTGATATTATTAATGAAATCAGTCATTCTATATTGTTCGTATATGTTTAAATGAGTTTGTTATGTTTATATATGTTTGACTTTGACTTTGACTATTTTACGGACCCATTCGTGCGAATGATCCTAAGAATGAGTTCATTCGGGCGAATGAACACCTAGTGAATGACTTGGGCGAACGAATGAGTCATCTGCATGACTCATTCGGCTTTCTAAGCTCATTCGGCTGAGTCATTCGCCGAATGAGTGCTTCGCACCACTCATTCGGCCTAATGAGTACATCATATATATATAGCTGCAAACAGAATGTTTTAACAACTCCCCGAGCCCCCCCTCTCCCCTGTGCACTCATCTGTCATACCCTTAGGGTTTTGAGCCGCTCCTTGCTGTCCAACTTCGATTATCACCCCGTGGTGTTCGATTTCGATCGAAACGTTTACTCCTCATCGTCGGATTGCCACGGGGCTTGGTGTTTTCGATTGGAAAACCCTGGAATAGGATTCCGCACTATTCCAGTGGCTGTCGAGCAGATCTCTCAAGGAACCGAGTTGTTTCCGAGGGTTCCTCAAGTCCTACAAAGTGGTATCAGAGCTTAGGCTCTTGATTCTGCTCGATTTTCATTCCAAATCACCATATTTCAGATTGTGAGTTTGAGATTTTTGAAAACCCTAAGTTTCTTATGCTCTAAGTTACTGTTTCATTATAGATCCGTGGGTTTTTGTGGATGTTTTGACAAATCGATCATTCCAATTGCTTGGTAATGATGTCTTGAAGTTCTGTGTACCGATTTTGGTGCTTAGATTCACTCTAAATCAAAAGTTATCACGATTTTTGTGTTGCTGAAAACCCCAGATTGTACGAATGAGTCGATCATCCGACTCACCGTGCGAATAGCTCTCTTTCAGCCGAATAGCTTCATTCGACCCAATAGCTCTCTTTCGGT